>JAHIAM010000016.1:0-34403 GCA_021605205.1 Aegilops longissima | reverse complement strand
GTACCAAAAGCAATTATCCTATCTCGGGACTCCGCTCCAAAACAACTTTGGAGAGCTTGCACCATCATGCACCACATTTACCTAATGATGAAGACATGGTTTTGTTGAATTCTTGACACTAGGCAACCTCCCGACCTCGGCATCTTCGACCCTTGACCTCGACCGCCGGTGATCCACGACCTCTACTCCTCATCACATGCGCCGATGCCCACTTCACTTGTGGGACATAGATGTACTGTTCAACGCCACCCTCCCGATAGCTTCAACACGGGAGGGGGGTCGATATTACGCACTCCCTCCTAGCTTGAAGCGCCTCGAGGCCACCCCTAACCCTTGAAGCGCTGTCGAGGCCACCCCAAACCCTAGAGAAGCAGCGCCGAGGCCACTAATATGATTCCTTATTGTGATTAGCTAGCTAGTTCTACGCTGGCACTAATATATCCATATCTCATGTTTGAATAATAATTGCCATGTTGTAAATATTTGTAGAAACTATGGACACCCCCGAGACGAAGCAAAGAAGTGTTGTTGAGGGACATAATCGCACAAGGAAGTGATGCCGCTCGCCGATGATGTTTCTCAACGACAACGATGGTCTGGAAGGAGAGGGTGAAGAAGCAGCTGGCTATGATTTACATGGTCTGATGACCCAATGCCGTGCAAGAAGGAGAGGGTGAAGAAGTAGACCGTGAGGACGGCTCCGTGATCACCAAACCGAGTCCGCCAGATATATATATTATTTAAGCTGCCGACTAGCTCGCCTTTGTTTTGGTATATATGTACACATATTAATTAACTCTCGCCTTTGTTCTTTTTCTAGTTCTCGGATCGAGCACAACTTCGTAAAGAGACGAGGCCCAAGAAAAGTTGAGCTCGGATGAAAAGTTTGAGATCATACAAATCGCGCGACGGCCAACCGATTGAACCCTACCGACAAAGAAGGCATTTGTTGCTCAGAAGGGTTCTCGTTAGGGACAAGATCCCGATCAGCATCCACCAATGGTATAAGCTCAAGAACGAAGACCCCGAGGTGTCTTGTGTCAATGATATGCGAAAATGATCTTTGACTGAGCTGAAGTCAAATTTTACCCTACCGCTAGAGGATGATCCGGAGAAGCCAGAATAGAGCCATTAATCAAGTCTTTTGCTCTTAAGAAGATGGCAGAACTATTCAGGAATTGGAAGAAAGAACTCAATACGTATGTCAAAAAAATGAGACACCAGAATTCACGGCAAATATGAGAAGATCGAGATGATCGCCCGCATTTGTGGCCTACAAGACATCGGAAAAGAGTAAAAAGATGTCAGCGACAAACAAGAGAAATGCTGCGAAGAAGAAGCTTCACCATCGCACGGGTCGTGGTTACCTCGTGAGTCGCCTAAGTGGGCCAAGGCTGAGAATGATCTGCTTGATAAAGGGATCGAACCCGAGACAATGAATCGCCAGACTGCTGCGGACTTGGTTCTTCGGGGCATGGATCCTTGACCCTATAACGGGAAGTGCATTTGGACGGACTTAACAATTGGACATACCACCAAGAGGCTTCAGCATTATATCAGCAGCGCAGCAAGGGAAGTTCATTCCGCATAGGGAGAAGGACGAGCTCACAATGGCCCTCGAATCGAGCACTCGGACGGACACGAGGCACGCCAGCTCGCTTCGTGGAAGGCTTGATTTGGACGCAGGGGTTACAAAACCCATGAGAGGAGGAAGAAACGGAGCAGAGCTAATGCAGCGCTGCACGAAAGGGTAATGGGGCTAGAGGAACGAGAAGAGGAACGAAGCAGCAGATCACAACAAACGACCGCCAAGCTTCCCCGGTTACCCCGCTTATCTCAGCGGAGAAGCAGCGTGGCTTCCCCGAGCTGCTTCAGCAGAGCAGCATGCCTTGACGGCCCTCGCCAGCTATCCCGTGGATGCTATCACGGATGCTGAAAATTGCCACCTTATGGCGCAATGGAGCAATTTGAAGGTCAAGGCGGTTGTTGGCTGCTTATCCTACTAAACCCGACTCAACTTTTCACCGCCGCCGATTCCGTATGATATGCTAAGGTGATGGTCGATGAAATAACGGAGGGATTTGAGGACCTCCGCTTGACCACCCTACCGTGAAGGGGAGTATCGGCTGGGTTCTGCTCAAGACTCCATGCCTATGGCGGAAGGATCTCATCAACCTTCCGAATCGACGCCTGCCTCCTCCTCCTCCGCGAAGTCAGGGCACTCCACCTCCTCCACCGCCTCCTCCCGGCGAGTGACGATCAGGCACTGGCCGGCCTTCTCCGGCGCTGGCGGCACTCCGCCTCCTTTCTCCGCCTGCACCGCGCGCCGGCAGCCAGCCTCCTTCTCCGCTGCCAGCAAGGGCGGAAGAGACCCGCCGCCCCGGCTGCTCCGCGCGTCAGTAGTCCTTTCTCCTCCGCCGTAAGCAAGGAAAGAAGACATCCGCCCGCCCGCTTCCGCCAGCGCTTCAGCAAGACAGCCAAAGGCGGAGGAGATATAGATTCGGTCCTCTCTCAAGACTCCAGAAGTTACCTGCACGAGAGGAGCGAGGAGGAAAACGCGAAGATCGCGAGACCAAGTGGATGACTGGTTTCAAGGGTTGAAAGAAAGAGACATCCACTCCGGAGGAGAAGGTAGATCCGTCAAAGCGAAGCGCATTGCTGCCCCGACAAAACCACCCAAGTCTCCGCCAAGGCAACTATGAGCGATTATTAGAAAGGCATTTGCCAAGGCGAGAGATCGGAAGTACTGCCAAGATCAAAGGATGAAAGAACGACGAGCTGGGAAACAAATTGCCCAGCTGGCTAACAAGCGGCAATCGTGCCCCCGCCAAGGTGCTACTAGCTACATCGCCGATCCGAGGATGGTGCCCGGTTATGGCAATCCTGAAGATTACCTGCCCGACGATGTACATTTTGATTTCTTGAGGTGCAGATACAAAGATACGAGTATGGGAAGCCTCTCAAAGATGAAAGCTCTCTAACAACGATGATGCTAAGATTGCATGATTGGTACATGAAACCTGCAAAGAGTCTCGAGGAGGAATACTTTGTATGTGAGAGTTAAAGGAGCATGACCTCCTTGAATTGAACTGCTGCTATTCCATTTGAGGAGTTCTATCAGTTTTTCAATCAATTGGCCCTCGATAAAGCAACGGTCACTGCATGCGTGTAGTACTACTTCGCATTAAGTTCTATATAACTCAGCTCTTTCATTGATGTATTTATAAATATCCTCACTATATACTACTACTCTTTCTAAAAAATGGTCAAAATTAAAAATTTAACTTAAAACGATATAAATACACTTACTGTGGATTTGAGGGAGTAGATGATAGATCCATCCGCTAAAATAGTGGAGGAGATGAAAAAGAAACGATTTGATGAAGAAGACGTAGAGGCCGGCAGAACTAATCGACGGGGAGTAATTGTGTGGACGATGGCAGATGGGTCTACATGGAAAGATGGAAGCGGAGACGGTTCATTTTTTGTTGCTTACCAAACACACGTGTCATTATGCATGTTGTAGAGTTGCTCATGTGGCACAGATGGCCCACTTGATGATGTGGATAGGCTTCATGTAGAGATAAATATAGTAGTGGGGGTGAACTTCTTAAGTATATAGGATATGCATTTTTTTTAGTTCATATATCATCAATTCCAATATTCATGTTTTATAAAATCAAATCTCTATAAATATGTTGCAACAGATTCCCACAATAATACGAGAGGTGCCATCTAGTCTAACACTGATTTTAGATATCCAAATTTTAGGCTTGCCGTTGGAGATGCTAACCAACAAGCGGTATTACCACCAAAATGATCAATATTAGATAGATTATCGGCTATTCTATTTTGATCAAGGACTAGTTCCACAAGAGTAAACTTTAGTAATGTCAAGTGATGCTTGATTTCACTCATCAAGTGTCCATAAGCAAATTGATTGAGTGAGTCGTTAAAAATATGTTCATCAAATTAAAAAATATTAATTCTTTTGAAATCGTGAACATTTTTCAATTCAAGAACGTTTTTGAATTCGTGAACATTTTTGATCCGTGATTCGAGAATCAGAACTTTTCTAAATCTCAAATAGTTGAGACTCTCTCCGAAAAACAAAATTGGGAACAGTTGATAAGCAGACGAACTGGCCGGGCCTTGGGCCCTATCCAGGCAGCCACGTTTATAACCCGTTCCATGTTCCATGTACCTGGAAAGAAAAAGAAAAACGTCCCATTCCCCACACCCCGCAACCGCGAGCAGAAATCCTAACCTGTCCTGACCCAACACGCCGCCGCCGCCGCCGCCCCTGCCGCGCTGTCGCTAAGGAACCCGCCGCCGTGTTGATGGCATCGGCGGAGGAGCAAGTCTTCCTTGATCGAGGAACCTGTCGTATCACAGCGCCCACTACTCCTGACGCTAGCGCCGATTGGGATTACCCGGAAGACCCAGGCGACCGGCGGAACGGGGTGGAGGTTGCTGAACTCCATGACCAGCTGGCGTGCATGAGCACCTGTGCGTATTCGTGCATCTCCACTCTTCCTTTGTTCATGCCTCACTGGAATTCCGCTTACTGATCTTGTTTCCGCCAACTCAATTAGTCGTTGATCAAATTTCTATTCATCTATTGTAACCGAGCAGCAGATTCAGATCCATGTGAAGTCGCCAGGCGTGCCTTGGACCTCATGTTCCCGCGGGAGGAGGACAGCGATGACGTCTGGAGCACCTGGAGCGCGAGAGGAGGGCAGTGATGACGATGATGAGCAAGGTAGCCAATTCTCCCTACAGATGTTGTTAAGTATCCATAGATCCTTGATTTACATTGATTGATTCTGTAGGAGGGGGAAGATGGTAGCACACAGGAGAGCAGCGATTATGAAGACGAAGACGACGGCGCAATTGCCAAGGATACTAGCCGAGACAAACTGTCCAGGTAGCTGCTGATTCTCTCAACAGATGAAACAAAAATATATATTTATCTGCTGAGCTGTTCTTTCTACATCAATTCTTCAGGAAAGCTCTACCCCAAGAGCCAAGCAGATGACATAGATGACAAATGGGTATATAGGTACTCCCAACAGCTTAAAGAACACGTGAAGCTGTGCAGGAGATTATTCTCTGCGAGATGATGAAGATGATGATGATGATGAGGAGGAGGAGAAGGATGATGATGCCCCTTGCCCCGCCTATCCCATGAGAGTGTTCCTGACGCAACAGGTGTCTGCGCCCTGGGCTCAACTGCCACCATCGATCTACAGGACCCATGACACTTCCACCAGTAAGTGCTGTTTACCATCTGCTCATTCCTAGTAATTAATTCATCTGCCGCAGGATATACTGACTAGCACAATGCTCGTATGCTACATAAACCATTAAAATGAGGAATTACTGGTGTTTTGTGTTGTATGGTTCACAATTAAAAGAGTGTGAATAAAAAAAATCATGTTGCAGTCGCTAAAGAGTCTCGAGCCATCGTAGTAGGTCCTTTGCAAGATTTATAGTCAGATACATTTTGAATTTGGAACACAGGATAATGGGCGTTAGTAAGTTGAATGCACACGATCGTAGATTAGATAGGAGGACAACATCTCTCACCTAATTTGTTTGCCCTCTGCTATGACATAGAACCGAAGAATTGGTTGGGCAGAGAAACTAAAATCAAGGCCATTATTTTGAATTGGAGGCATAGTTGCATTTATAACTTTTGTTTTTACAAGAGTGTTATTCTGACACTAGGGTAGCAGTGTATTTGTTTATTCGGGATAGGTCTCACACCTAGTAAAAGTTACATTTGTTTATTTATGTCTCTTGAATGTTGCTAGTCCCACATGTGGGTAGTGCACAACTCCAACCTTTATAAGTAGGAAAGATATCTAATTATCTATGTATTTTGTTACCAACTTGCTTTTGTTTTCACTAAAATAATAACTTGCTTTTGTTCTCACTAAATAATTGCAGCCCCATCAACTCTTGGAAAGCGCATACCAAGTTATATGCTACAATTATTCTGCATGCGCCTATCAAGCTTTGAACCCTTGTATCCCATTAGTGTGTATGGAATATTTGCCATTCGGGATTATTTGGACCATGACGGAACTACGCCTTTAACTGCCCCAGGGATGACGCTGTCACGATTGAAAAGAAGGTAAAGACTTCTTTCCTCCTGAAGATAGTATGCTTGTTTTTCTTCGGAAATGGTTGATTGATGTATTATTAAAACACTGATATTTATGTCAGTTTGGTTCTTTGATTTGTCTCTTCATTACTCGTGATCTATTAAAAGATGTGAGAGGTCAGGTTAATTTGTTTCTCCATGTTCAAAAGGTCTGCTTTTATGCTGTTAAGCATTAGATAGATGATCACATCGCCATCAGACCAGTTCTCAAAATTGATATGATTATACTTTTACCACCAACATACAAAACTGGTCATCTTGTTAATATACTTCAAGTCTTCAATATAGACAATTACTCTATTTTTGTTTATTTTTATTACACATGTGCAATTAAGACGGTTATAACTCCCAATCAGCTGGAGTAGAGGGCATTGGGTAATTATTGTGAGGTCCCTAGTGGTAATCTAATCTGATATGTCATAAATGTTGAGCAATTGATAAACGGACACAGTTGCATTAACTTGCATGTCTTGCATTATGTAAACATATGTAAAAAAAGCACCCTTAGATGGGAGTATCACTGAATAGTTGATTTGAACATGTGCAAGTATATCTTACTGAGTTTGTTGTGTTGATACATGCTAATGTATGTGGAAGTGGATATCACTTATTAGTTCTAACAAGCTGTTAAACTTAGGGTTCCTTTGTCATACCACTTTGTAGCCTTTGTCGAGGAATGTATTTGTTGGATAAGGCTTTAGTAGAAGTTGATCTTTGGGTAAAGAAAGAAGGATGATGAATCAGATGACAAGCAACTACTTTCTGCATATGCTGAGATTGATGTACGGACTGAAGCTGATCTCATGCTTTATGAACGGATTTCTGGTGATAATTGCAATTTGACTTGAAATATATAGTCCTTTCAGAAAGTGTTGAGGCTGTAATACAAGTATATGCAAAGGTCAGCCATCCTCACCATGTGTTGTTCACTGCTTTTAGCACGGAATATAGTAACTATCCTCTTCGTGGGTTGTGCTGTTTGATGACAAATTATTTGGTGAGGAAAACTATTCAAGCATGTTGTCGGGAAAGCAAATGAAGAACTGCATGTTTTTTAGAAGTGAACGGTTCAGTGTTCAAGGGACTTTTCAAGATGAACATGTTGGAGCTGTTGTTTCTCCTGATGACTCAATCTTGGACTATGGCCAGTTCTTCGTGAGGGTGTTGTTTGCTCCAAAGGATTGTGAGGAAGCTCAGCCCAACATTCTGACAGTGTCGCCATTGGCTGAAAGCCTGAAGCTCGTGAAAAAAGCTGTTGCTTTTCCTGGTCTTGTAATTATGTGAACAGTTGAATTTATCTTTTAAGTCCTCTTAGGCAGACATTAGAAGTATTATATTTTATATAGCCTTAAACTCGTGGAAACAAGAGAGACTGTTGACTTTATGTGGCCCATCTTTGTAATATGACTGCTCGAAACCTGAACATGTTCAAGTCCATTTCTCTGTTATTTTCTCAGTCCCACTATTTTCCTTATAATTTGATGAATCCTTGTTCTTGCATGGTGTGTTCTACTTAGATAAGGATATCCTTGTTTTGTTCAAATCAAGTGTTTGTTATACTCGGCTTATTGAGCAGGCGTGATTTGCTGATCAAATTTAAGTAAAACCCATAATATGTTTTTTCTTGAGCTTGCGCAAGTCTCTCTTGTTTTCATGTGGTAATAAAGCAGAAGTTGAAACAGAACTGGAAATTCTCAACATAAACCTGGAGCAATTTGACAGATTCATACACAATCTTGAAACCCCAAAAAGTAACACTAGCTCGGTGGCTGTAACGTTTTTATTACTACTCCTCCGCTCCCAAATAATTGTCTTTCTAGCCATCTCAATGGACTACAACATACGGATGTATGTAGACATGTTTTAGAGTGTAGGTTCACCCATTTTGCTTCAGATGTAGTCACTTGTTAAAATCCTAGAAAGACAATTATTTAGGAACGGAGGGAGCATACAAAAGAAGCAATTGTGAGACGCTGCACGCCTGTATACCTTAAAAAACTGCTAGGTGGAGTATTATCGCCATGTAAATCTTTCGAGAGGAACCCATATTATCACAGATTCTTAAGACCACCTCCCGGCCTCCCCAAACCCTGCCTATTCGGCTCCCACCTTGAGCTCTCTCGGAGGCGATCAACGCGCGCCAGCTTGAGCGAGGTGGCATCTGGCCGGTCATATGGTATGAGCACGAGTTCCTACCGCATATGGTATGTCTCGATCTTTCCCTTCATCGTCGATTTCTTTTCCCTTTACGTTAGATTTTGAGTGCGGCGATGATCGCCGATTTTGGCATGTTTCATTTATGGGGAGACTTTTGGGAGACCTCCAACATGGTCTCGCATCGTCACCGCTTATTGGCTTATCTCTTTGATGTTGGTGTGAGGAACTTAGATCTAGCTCACATGGCCATGGCGAAAATTGGGGATTCGATCTAGAATTTGAATTTGACAGCGTGTTCTCCCAACCACCCTCACGCTTGTATCAAATACACATCGTCAGAGCCACCGAGTCCATCACAAAAACAAAGGAAAGCAACTAAACTATAAGTACTATTACACCAGTTAACGGCCCACTGGGCTTGCAAGCCACTGGGTATCTTCTGGGCCGAGTGGACTTGGGCCTGCTCAAGGCCAGCTGTCTCTCACTGTTGTCGATAACGGTAGAAGCAGTTTTCCTTTCACAAGAGCTCCCCGTACAATGGTTCGCTGATGTAGCGGCAGTGGGCAACGCATGATGACCGGAGGAGTGGATTGCAGAATGAGGATGGAGGGTGAGTGGCAACGACCTTTGTTTGTGACAACCTCCAATGCCTTTTGTCATCGACGACATTGCCACCGATGGTCGGTGACGCCATCAAAGGACGAAGGTGCAGTAAGATTCTCCAATGATGGTGGTTGACATGGTGGTTTTCTCCCAAACATTGTGTCGGGCATGACCCCAAACCCCTCTCGCTTGAAGGCACTCAATGCCGATTCCGCCACCAACAGCGGATTTCTTCTGGGAAGAGGTCGCCACATGGAAAGTGAGGGGCTTCATTCTGGGGTTGAGGGTACTAGAGGACTGAGACAAGGCGAAACAATGGAGGAGAAGAACAAGCGTGGGAACTAGAGGGAATCGGGTGGAGGAAATAAATACTAAGGCCCTGCTAGCTTATAGGAAAACCAGAGGAATGAAGTTCCTGCAGTTCCTGCTTTTCACCTTCAATGCTCGAACGAAGGAAGCTTGAACAAGGAACTAGAGGAAAGATTGATATCGATCAGATTCTAGAGGAAATGAAACATTTGCCCGTAGTGAATAAGCAACCATGTTCGTGTCTATGTCCATCACACAATGTACTATTTGAATATTTTAATCAGCATTTTTTTATGAAAAACTTCCAATCTATTCATCTTTAATCAGCATTTTAATCAGCATTGTGCCAGCCGTCGCCTTCTCTCATCTAATCCAACACTGACTTTTTTTCGCTCTCAGTTTTCTTACAAAGTTTTACAGTTTTACTAGGGCAGTCCTTGCCTTCCACAATTCTTCTAGTTTTTCCTCCTCCACTCCCAACGGGCCCTAAGAATGAGGGTTTACAGAATAAATTTAGGCTAGTGAGGGTGTCTATTTTTGGGCTTAATCCCTAAACAATTTTTTCAGGGATTAAAGATTTTGGACCCTGATAAGTGCCACACGTGTGGCGCAAGCAATTCACCGACATTTTTGATGGCAACTTTAATTACCCGAGGATGGCAGCTTTAGTTGTGAAGCATGACAACTTTCTGTTTGGATGGCAAGTTTTAGTTTTTTAGGTTTTTTAATGGCAATTTTAGTTGTAAAATGGCAGGTGGTAATACTGTACACGGTGACACTTATCATTTGGGAAGATTTTTGGAAAAGACTAGAGTTTCTTATAAGTTTTGTAGCCACTAGTTTTGTAGTGGTTCCACCTCTCTCGCTAATACCTTTTGTTATTTATAAACTTTTCTGAAGTCAAACTTTGTAAGTTTGACAAACTTTATAGGAGAATAATAAATCAATATTAATAATTGATACGCCTTCAACGTATCTATAATTTATGAAATATTCATGTCATGTTTACAACAATTTTATATGGTTTTAATATGATTTGCATGGAACTAACTCCAGATCGGCGCTTGTTTTCAGAACTACCGTGGTGTTGTTTTGTAAATAAAAGTTCTCGAATTGACTAAACTTTTGATGATTTTTGAAGAAAAGAAAACGGAGAGAAGAACTGATCGAGGCCCCCCTGCTGCCCACAAGGCACCAGGTGCGCCACCGCGCACCATGGGTAGTGGGCCCCGAGGCCCATCTTCGAAACCGACGCCAAAAATTCTATAAATAAACCCTTAAATAACTCTAGATGAGAAGTTTCGCCGAAGCCTCAGAGGCACAAAAAGAATCTAGACCCTATTCCGCACTCACGGAGGGGGAAATCATCATCGAGGCCATCTTCATCATCCCTATGTTCTCGATGATGAGGTTGAGTAGTCCACCTCTGAGGGTTTGTACTAGTAGCTATGTGTTTGATCTCTCTCTCTATCTCTCATGTTCTCGATTTGGCACGATCTTGATGTATCGTGATTTGTGTTAATATAGTTGGATCATATGGTGTTTCTCCTCTCTATCTTGTTGTGATGAATTGAGTTTTACCTTTGAGATTTCGTTATTATCGGATTGAATACTTTATGAATTTAAGAGCACTTGATGTATGTCTTGCTATGAATAATTGTGGTGACAATGGTGTATCATATTGATTCACTTGATATATGTTTTGGCACTCAAACCGCAGATTCCGATGTGACATTGGGGTAATATCATAGGGGTTGATGCACGTTGGCCTTGTTTCTCCCGGTAGAAATCTTGAAGCACCTTTGAAGTTCTTTATGTTGGATTGAGTATTATGAATCTGAAATTGTTTGATGCATATCGATAATGAACTCACGGATACTGTGGTGACATTGGAGTATCTAGGTGACATTAAAGTTGGTTGATGTGTATCATATGGTGTTATTTTGGTACTAACTCTTGGGCTGTTTGTGACGCTTATAGGGATTGCTCTATAGATCGACGGAAAGGATAACTTTGAGGTGTTTTCGTCTTACAAACAATTTCGCTTTATGTTCTCCGCTAGATAAGAACTTTGGAGTGATTCTTCATTGCAAGTTGAGATGGTTATGTGATCCAATTATATTAGCATTGTTGAGAGATTGCACTAGTGAAAGTATGAACCCTAGGCCTCATTTTCAAGCATTGCAATACCGCTTGCTCACTTTTGTTACTTGCTACCTTGCTGTTTTATTGTTCCTATTACAAAATCAATATCTACTATCATTACTACACTTGTATCACCATCTCTTCGCCGAACTAGTGCACCTATACAATTTACCATTGTATTTGTGTTGGGGACACAAGAGACTCTTTGTTATTTGGTTGCAGGGTTATTTGAGAGAAATCATCTTCATCCTATGCCTCCCACGGATTGATAAACCTTAGATCATCCACTTGAGAGAAATTTGCTAATTTCCCTAAAATTGCGCTTGAGGCCCAACAAGTCTACTGTAACGTTGTGTAGTAGACATCAACAAATACTAAATCAATATTAGTAGATGCATCATTAAATTAATTTGCATACTATAAAACTTTTGTATTATAGATATTGATGTTTTTAATATAAATTTGGTCAAACTTTATGTATTTTGACTTCTAAAAATCTATATATGACTAAAAAGAAAACAGGGGAGAATATACCTTCACGTGATTCTAGAGATAGATAGGAAAGGAAGGATGACCGATTGTGATTTGTTCCTTCTGTGAATTCATTGTGTTACCAAATAATTGCCGATCGTGGATGATTTCTTCACATGGATTTATTATGTTACCAGATATTTATTGCCAAAGAAAAGATTGATTACCGATCGTCAATTTATGGCATTACCAAATATTGACATGATTTGGGCTAAAGATCATTACCAAAGAAATTGGGAGGGATGAAAACAGGTGGAAGGGTGAAGGTAACGTAGGAGGATGGATGAAGGATGGGCGGAAGAAAACTAACAACCTTACATATTTTTTATTTTTATTATAATGGGTAGCACTTGGATGACCATGGAATGGTGGATGTGATTTGTTTTTTTATAACACAAGCCCTCAAAAGAGGGCTAAATTTTATTCATTACAGCCTAAAGTGTACGGATAATAGTTTTCCATAGGAAAAGAGATGGCTTCAAAGCCATTTTAGAGTTACATCTAGCAGCCTTGTTGCAAAGGAAGTTGCAAGGAGAAGTAGATTTATTCGATGAAGCTTTCCTTGCAAGAGAATGAGCTAGGTATTTTGGATTTTCGAATGTGCTTGAACACCTGCAAGATTCAACGGAGATGATGTCAAGAACTCAGTTAAAATTCCACCTAATCCTCCAATGTCCTAGTTGTGGATTTAGTCCTTGGCTTCCATCACTACTACTAGATCCCTACAATCGAGAAGAATAGAACCAAATGCAATGCTTTCACAATCGCGATCGCCAAGAGACGCCCAAAGATTTCAGCTCTAACATAATATATATACTAGTGGAGGTAGCTTGTATAAATATTTTACCACCATTGAGCTCATCCTTAGAAATACTCCAAGAAAGGCTTCCTTTGTTGTCTCCTTGGGATTAAAGGCAACATCAACATATACTAAGATCAGTAAACTTATTGTCCTCTTCCCAATCCTCCATTAAATATGCATTTAGCATTGCCTTTGTAGCATGTATTACCTACATTGGGCTAATTTTTTAAGGAGATCATTCCTAGCTTTCCAAATATTATGCTTAAGTTTAGCTCGATGCTTCATAGATAAGATTTGTAGGATAATATCAGTAAAATTGTGATTCAGCCATCAGTTTTCAAACCAAAGTAAAACCAAATCATTCTTCGACATTACAGTAAGAAGATATGCAAATATGTTTCTTCCCCACCACATTTGCAACAATTTTACTACTCCTCCATTTTTGTATACAAGACCACTATCCCATTTTATAGATACCAAGAAAACAAAGACAACTAATAAATAGCATGATTAATTGTTTTGAAAATCTGAAGCTCTCATACCTACTACAGTTGCCCTTCTAATAAGCCTCCAAGCAAAATATCAACCCTGGTGACATTGTTTTTCCACTTTGGTTGAGCAATGTTACTTGACCTGTAATAAGAGATCTTTGACATGTAGAGCTAACTTGGGATTCCTGCAAAATGTTTTATATGAACTTTTGTGGTGCACACAACATTAGGAGTATGAGTCCAACAAATCATATTTTGCAATCAGCATTGATGGCATGAATATCTAAAATTTTGTGCTTGAAGTTATCATCAAAAGAAGCACTAATCTTATCTTCATCCCAACATTTAGAATTGGGTTTCAGAGGTCACTATGATGCTAGGATAAGGCCCTCCAAATTTGCTTTAAGGTGGTCATGGATATTATCCCAATCTTTACACCAAGAGTATTCCAGATGCAAGATTTGCCCCGCAATTTGTAATTAACAAGAGCTGAGCATCATGGGGAGAACTTTGACAATAGAAGTCTAAAAGGCAAACTTGGGACAAGAAGCATTAGGTCTTCAAATAGAGGAATTATGGAAGTATTTAGCTTTTAAAATTTGGGTAATTAAAGAGGAAGTGTTATAAATAATTTGAATAATTGTAGCCACTAAAGGTTTATTCATTTATGGATATATCTCTAATGCCTAACCCACCTTCATGCATAAGTTTATGTCTTCCCAAGCTCTAAAGAAAATAGGCTTCTACTTATATCTTTCTCTCGATCCATGTCCACCAAAATTTTCTAACAATAGAGGTAAGCTTGGATATAGTGCCTTTATTCAAAAGAATAGTAGACATGTAATAAACACGCAAAGATGCAAAACAGATTTAATTAGAGTGAGTTTGCGATGTGAGAACCTATTAGATTTGTACTTCTCCTTTCACAATAGATGACTCAACTTTGTACTAACTATAGTACAAAGTTAGTATAAAGTTGGGTCATCTATTTTGGAACTAAGGGAGTAGCTATTTAATCTAGCTTTAAATTTATCGATGGTAAAGCTATAGGCAACAACTCTATTCTTACCCGAGCTCTAGTGAGCTCTCACGAGCACGCCTGGCCCGCATCTACACCCTGCCCAATGCCCTCTCTCTCTCTCTCTCTCTCTCTCTGAACGCTCGGATCTTACACAGTAATCCCACGCTAATCATGCCACGCCATCCTGACATTGTTGCTAAACGTCTGCTAGTTCAAACCACACAAATTCAAATTCAAACAAATGTCAAACGGCAAAAGTTTTCAAATATTGTTAAATAAATGGGCAGCTAAAAAATGGCATAGGTAATTATAGTAAAGAAAACACACATTTATAAAATACTTAAATGCCCTAAGTTGAATTAAAATAGTAAAAGAAAATAATTAAAAGAAAAGAGATAAAAAAACAAAAGACAAAAATAGAAGAGAAACCCCCTGCTTCGCCCACCGACCAAAGGCCCAACTGGCCACCACCAGCCCAAGCCGCCAACCTCTATATCCCCACACCAAACCCTAACCCCCACACGACACCACTCTCCCCACTCGCCCCACTCGCTTATTCTCCTCCCCGATTCATCGGATCGGGGAACGAACTCGTCATTTCGCGCTTCACACGCTCGACTGCGCTGTCATTTCAATCAGATGTCCGCCGACTCCGTCTCCCGCACCAGGATGATTCTCACGACGCCGCCGACGCCCGCCTACCAAAACGCCACCTCACGGGAGTTGCTTCCCATCGTCGCCGGATTGCCGCCACTCGCCCCTCTTCCTTGCGAACCTCCCGACCGCCGCGCTCTACGCTTCGCCCCGCAAACTCCCCGTGAGCTCACCTCCTCCTCCTTCCTCGCCGCCGCCATGGCTACCACGCCGGGCACACCCAACCCGGTCGCCGCGCTTCTTCGTTCTCGCCTGCCTCACGCTTATCGTGGCGGCGCATCGCACCAACCGCCCTCAGCCATCACAAGCGGTTGCGCTCGCCACGAAGCCACACCGACCAGCCGCGCCCATCGCCCCCGCCGCTGGTCACCGCTTCTTCGTCGCAAGCTTTCCACTGCGGGCTGCGCTTGGTCACACCGCCGCCTCGCCACTTCGCCGCTTATTGCCGACGGTCAGGCGCCGGAGCTCGCCCGCCGATCTCGCCTGGCCAGCTTTGGACTCGCCGCCTTGTTGCCGCGCGCCGGGGCTCGCCCCGCCGCCTCGGGCGTTGGTCGCCAGCTGCCACGCGCCAGTAGCTGGCCATTGCCGGGTTCCGCCCAAGACGCCAACTGCCGGGTCAAGCCAACACCCGGCGCCTGTTATGCCCCGGTTTGCGACATCTCCCCGCCACGTAATGTTTTATATATATCAAAAATTAGAAAAATAATAAAATTAAATAAATAGATATTAATTACCATTAATTAACTAATTAATTAAGTTAATTAATCACAATTAGATTAACCTAATTAATCATAGTTAATTAATCAAACAATGACAAAGGGGTCCTACTCTGGATCATTGGATAAGTCAGATGACATCATGTCATGTCATTAAATCATTTTCAATTAATTAAATAATTAATTAAATTCTAGAAATTAATAAAATCTTTAGAAATCATATCTTTTAACTGTAACTCGATTAAAATATTTTCAACATGAAAGTTGTTTCAAACGTTTAGACGAACCCGGATACGCAACCCGCTCACAACCACACACCCCTAACATATCAAACACGCAACTTTCCCCTTCGTTCATCTCGTCAAAACGCTAAACACCGAATACTTTCCCGATGTTTCCTTCACCCAGTATCACCATACCGCGTTAGGCACGCCTAGCATCACATATTGCTTTGTCATGCATCGATATGCATCTGTTTGGTATTCATTGTTTTTCCTCTTCTCTCCCAGACTACGAGACCGACGCCCGCCCGCTTCGACTCACGGAGTTGACGACCCTCTCTTTTGCTGTAGCAACCAGGCAAGCCCCCTTGATCACCATCGCCTATTCTACTCTATACTGCTTGCATTAGAGTAGTGTAGCATTTACTCGCTTATACCTATCCTCCGATGCATAGCCCGTTCTGCTACTACAAGTTGTTACCTTTACCCGCAATCCTACATGCTTAGTATAGGATGCTAGTATTCCATCCGTGGCCCTACATTCTTGTCCTATTCACAGTTATATTATGGCCGTGATCACTGAGACGGTATACTTATACTTATACATGATACATGTGGTGACTAAAGGCGGTTTGCCAGAGGAGGCCTCAGAGGATCTTTTGTGGCGAGCGACAGGCAGGTTGAGACGCTTAGGAGAGAGGTGGGCCTGCCTTGTTCAAGCTCATGGATACTTAACACGCTTAACGAGATCTTGGTATTTGATCTGAGTCCTGCCATCGCCCATACGCACTCAACCAACCACGTGGGAAAGATATGGGCACTCGGCGCCGTGGTATCACCGGCACTTGTGACGCCACGATCGAAGGGCGCGCCACGGATTGGAACGTAGGCCTCGCTCTGTATTAAGGGGCTAGTTCTGCCTCCCACGCTTCACGAACGTGGTGGTGTGCTCGTATGCGGGGCTGCACTCGGGCGCTTTAGGTTTAGACCCGGCTGACTCGTTGAGCCTAGGTGGGCTGCGACGTTGATCTTCAGGGCCGGGCATGACCTGTAAAAGTGTGTCCGCCAAATGACTGTTGTTATGTGGTGCACCCTCACAGGAAGTTAATCTATTCAATAGCCGGATCTTCGGAATGTGACGACTTGGAGTTGTACCTTGACCTTATGACAACTAGAACTGATACTTAATAAAACACACCCTTCCAAGTGCTGACATAACCCGTGGTCGCTCTCTCTCTCGTGGTTACAAGGGGATCGCTGGTAGGATTATTGCTATGTGATGCTACTTGAGGACTTCACCGCTTCTTCTACATGTTGTAAGACTGAGGCTTAAGCTTTAGTCTCGGCTGTGATTAGCTATCCCTCTTATTCTAGCATTCGCAGCTTAGTCCACTGATATGGCCTTTACACATATATCCATGCATATGTAGTAGCTTCCTGTTATAGTACTTTGGATGAGTACTCACGGTTGCCTTGTTCCCCTTTTCCCTATCTCTACTCGATTGTCGCTGGACTGCACGATGGAGCCCAGAGCGACGCCACCGATGAGATTTACTACTACCCGGAGGTGTTTACTACTATGTGCAGCCCACGACGACAACTAGGAGTAGTTAGGAGGATCCTGCAGGAGGCCTCGCGCTTTTTCGATCTCAGATCCCACTTGTGCTAGCCATCTTATGGCACCTTGTTTAACTTATGTCTCAGACAGATATTGTTGCTCACGACTCGCCTATGATCGAGCACTTGTATTCGAGCCCTCGAGGCCCCGCTTGTATTATGATGCTTGTATGACTTATTTTATTTTTAGAGTTGTGTTGTGATATCTTCCCGTGAGTCCTCGATCTTGATCGTACATGCTTATGCAGATGAATAGTGTATGATTGAATCGGGAGCGCCACAAGTTGGTATCAGAGCCGATCATCAGAGAAATCCCCTTCCAACTCCTTGGTCAAGTCGAGTCTAGACTTTAAACCTTACTAACATGGTTGTGCGCCCATGGGCCTACGCCCATTGATGGTATTAGGATCTTTACCCTCACCTTTACTCGACTCGATCTTCCTCTATTCGGGTTAAATGAATTTTGCTAAATCTAACATTAGATCTCGTTATCACTTTCACCCGAGAGCCCTTATTATTGATGATCGCTCTGCTGCACCGTAAGACCTCAAGATACTCATTGTTAACTCGAGAACTTGTGTTCGCTGCTTTGCAATTCCCTTCCACCGTGAACCCTTATGGATAACTACTTGCAGTTGTTATTCTTACATTCATCCCCAGCTGGTCTTGTTATTACAAGATACCCTAAAAACTCGCCGCTGCTTCGATAATCCTTTGAGCTTATCGCTTGTCGTTTTGTCACCGACACTTTACGGTTAATTCGTGACTTATCGAGTATCCGCCATCCCCAGCTTGATCATGTGTTACACAAAGTCTTCAAATACCATTCGATCTTCCGAAAATCCTCAAAGAACCTATTGCTCGAATTTCTTGTTTGCTTTCATTATGATTAATCCCATAAGTATAGTAATCATATTGGCATCCTTTGTCACCATCATTTTGAGTCCATTGATTCAATATGTTGTGAATGTTCACAATCATCACCGAGTCCTAGGGTTAACTTTTCCTTTTCATAATATATCAATTTGATGTCATATATACTACTACTCTTTTCTAAAAAATTGGTCAAAATTATAAAAATTTAACTTAAAACAAATGATATAAATACACTTACTCGTGGACGGAGGGAGTAGATGATAGATCCATCCGTCCGAAAATAGTGGAGGAGATGAAAAAGAAACGATTTGGTGAAGAAGACGTAGAGGCCGGCAGAACTAATCGACGGGGAGTAATTGTGTGGACGATGGCAGATGGGTCTACATGGAAAGATGGAAGCGGAGACGGTTCATTTTTTGTTGCTTACCAAACACACGTGTCATTATGCATGTTGTAGAGTTGCTCATGTGGCACAGATGGCCCACTTGATGATGTGGATAGGCTTCATGTAGAGATAAATATAGTAGTGGGGGTGAACTTCTTAAGTATATAGGATATGCATTTTTTTTAGTTCATATATCATCAATTCCAATATTCATGTTTTATAAAATCAAATCTCTATAAATATGTTGCAACAGATTCCCACAATAATACGAGAGGTGCCATCTAGTCTAACACTGTTTTTAGATATCCAAATTTTAGGCTTGCCGTTGGAGATGCTAACCAACAAGCGGTATTACCACCAAAATGATCAATATTAGATAGATTATCGGCTATTCTATTTTGATCAAGGACTAGTTCCACAAGAGTAAACTTTAGTAATGTCAAGTGATGCTTGATTTCACTCATCAAGTGTCCATAAGCAAATTGATTGAGCGAGTCGTTAAAAATATGTTCATCAAATTAAAAAAATATTAATTCCTTTTGAAATCGTGAACATTTTTCGAATTCAAGAACGGTTTTTGAATTCGGTGAACATTTTTTGGATCCGTGATTCCGAGAATCAGAACTTTTCTCGAAATCTCGAAATAGTTGAGACTCTCTCTCCGAAAAAACAAAAATTGGGAACAGTTGAGGCGCGAAGCAGACGCAACCGGGCCGGGCCTTGGGCCCTATCCAGGCAGCCACGTTTATAACCCGTTCCATGTTCCATGTACCTCGAAAGAAAAAGAAAAAAACGTCCCAATTCCCCACACCCCGCAACCGCGAGCAGAAATCCCTAACCTGTCCCGACCCAACACGCCGCCGCCGCCGCCGCCCCCGCCGCGCCGTCGCCAAGGAACCCGCCGCCGTGTTGATGGCATCGGCGGAGGAGCAAGTCTTCCTTGGATCGAGGAACCTGTCGTATCACAGCGCCCACTACCCCGACGCTAGCGCCGATTGGGATTACCCGGAAGACCCAGGCGATCGGCGGAAGGGGTGGAGGTTGCCGAACTCCATGACCAGCCGGCGCGCATGAGCACCTGTGCGTATTCGTGCATCTCCACTCTTCCTTTGTTCATGCCTCACTGGAATTCCGCTTACTGATCTTGTTTCCGCCAACTCAATTAGTCGTTGATCAAATTTCTATTCATCTATTGTAACCGAGCAGCAGATTCAGATCCATGTGAAGTCGCCAGGCGTGCCTTGGACCTCATGTTCCCGCGGGAGGAGGACAGCGATGACGTCTGGAGCACCTGGAGCGCGCGAGAGGAGGGCAGTGATGACGATGATGAGCAAGGTAGCCAATTCTCCCTACAGATGTTGTTAAGTATCCATAGATCCTTGATTTACATTGATTGATTCTGTAGGAGGGGAAGAAGGCGATGGTAGCACACTGGAGAGCAGCGATTATGAAGACGAAGACGACGGCGGCAATTGCCAAGTGATACTAGCCGAGACAAACTGTCCAGGTAGCTGCTGATTCTCTCAACAGATGAAACAAAAAATATATATTTATCTGCTGAGCTGTTCTACATCAATTCTTCAGGAAAGCTCTACCCCAAGAGCCAAGCAGATGACATAGATGACAAATGGGTACATAGGTACTCCCAACAGCTTAAAGAACACGAGAAGCTGTGCAGGGAGATTATGGCTCTGCGAGATGATGAAGATGATGATGAGGAGGAGGAGGAGAAGGATGATGATGCTCCTTGCCCCGTCTATCCCATGAGAGTGTTCCCTGACGCAACAGGTGTCTGCGTCCTTGGGCTCAACTGCCACCATCGTATCTACAGGACCCATGACACTTCCACCAGTAAGTGCTGTTTGCCATTCGTTCATTCCCAGTAATTAATTCATCTGCCGTTGTGATATACTGACTAGCACAATGCTCGTGCGTTGCTACAAAACCATTAAAAATGAGGAATTACTGGTGTTTTTTGGCTGTTGCATGGTTCACAATTAAAAAGAGTGTGAATATAATAAAAAATCATGTTGCAGTCGCTAAAGAGTCTCGAGCGACCGTAGTAGGTCCTTTGCAAGATTTATAGTCAGATACATTTTGAATTTGGAACACAGGATAATGGGCGTTAGTAAGTTGAATGCACACGATCGTAGATTAGGTAGGAGGACAACATCTCTCGCCTAATTTGTTTGCCCTCTTCTGCTATGACATAGAACCGAAGAATTGGTTGGGCAGAGAAACTAAAATCAAGGCCATTATTTTGAATTGGAGGCATAGTTGCATTTATAACTTTTGTTTTTACAAGAGTGTTATTCTCACACTAGGGTAGCAGTGTATTTGTTTATTCGGGATAGGTCTCACACCTAGTAAAAGTTACATTTGTTTATTTATGTCTCTTGGAATGTTGCTAGTCCCACATGTGGGTAGTGCACAACTCCAACCTTTATAAGTAGGAAAGATATCTAATTATCTATGTATTTTGTTACCAACTTGCTTTTGTTTTCACTAAAATAATAACTTGCTTTTGTTCTCACTAAATAATTGCAGCCCCATCAACTCTTGGAAAGCGCACACCAAGTTATATGCTACAATTATTCTGCATGCGTCTATCAAGCTTTGAACCCTTGTATCCCATTAGTGTGTATGGAATATTTGCCATTCGGGATTACTTGGACCCGCGACGGAACTACGTCTTTAACCGTCCCAGGGATGACGCTGTCACGATTGAAAAGAAGGTAATTAAGACTTCCTTTCCTCCTGAAGATAGTATGCTTGTTTTTCTTTGGAAATGGTTGATTGATGTATTATTAAAACACTGATATTTATGTCAGTTTGGTTCTTTGATTTGTCTCCTTCATTACTCGCATCTATTAAAAGATGTGTGAGAGGTCAGGTTAATTTGTTTCTCCATGTTCAAAAGGTCTGCTTTTATGTTGTTAAGCATTAGATAGATGATCACATCAAGCCATCAGATCAGTTCTCAAAATTGGATATGATTATACTTTTACCACCAACATACAAAACTGGTCATCTTGTTAATATACTTCAATATAGACAATTACTCTATTTCTTTGTCGATTTTTTATTACACATGTGCAATTAAGACGGTTATAACTCCCAATCAGCTGGATAGTAGAGGGGCATTGGGTAATTATTGTGAGGTCCCTAGTGGTAATCTAATCTGATATGTCATAAATGTTGAGCAATTGATAAAACGGACACAGTTGCATTAACTTGCATGTCTTGCATTATGTAAACATATGTAAAAAAAAAGCACCCTCAAGATGGGAGTATCACTGAATAGTTGATTTGAACATGTGCAAGTATATCTTACTGAGTTTGTTGTGTTGATACATGCTAATGTATGTGGAAGTGGATATCACTTATTAGTTCTAACAAACTGTTAAATTCTAGGGTTCCTTTGTCATACCACTTTGTAGCCCTTGTCGAGGAATGTATTTGTTGGATAAGGCTTTAGTAGAAGTTGATCTTTGGGTAAAGAAAGAAGGGGATGATGAATCAGATGACAAGCAACTACTTTCTGCATATGCTGAGATTGATGTACGGACTGAAGCTGATCTCATGCTTTATGAACGGATTTCTGGTGATAATTGCAATTTGGACTTGAAATATATAGTCCTTTCAGAAAGTGTTGAGGCTGTAATACAAGTATATGCAAAGGTCAGCCATCCTCACCATGTGTTGTTCACTGCTTTTAGCACGGAATATGATAACTATCCTCTTCGTGGGGTTGTGCTGTTTGATGACAAATTATTTGGTGAGGAAAAACTATTCAAGCATGTTGTCGCGGTGAAAGCAAATGAAGAACTGCATGTTTTTTTAGAAGTGAACGGTTCAGTGTTCAAGTGGACTTTTCAAGATGAACATGTTGGAGCTGTTGTTTCTCCTGATGACTCAATCTTGGACTATGGCCAGTTCTTCGTGAGGGTGTTGTTTGCTCCAAAGGATTGTGAGTGAAGCTCAGCTCCAACATTCTGACAGTGTCGCCATTGGCTGAAAGCCTGAAGCTCGTGAAAAAAAGTGCTGTTGCTTTTCCTGGTCTTGTAATTGCGTAACAGTTGAATTTATCTTTTTAAGTCCTCTTAGGCAGACATTAGAAGTATTATATTTTTATATAGCCTTAAACTCGTGAAAACAAGAGAGACCGTTGACTTTTATGTGGCCCATCTTTGTAATATGACTGCTGGAAACCTGAACATGTTCAAGTCCATTTCCTCTGTTATTTTCTCAGTCCCACTATTTTCCTTATAATTTGGATGAATCCTTGTTCTTTGCATGGTGTGTTCTACTTAGATAAGGATATCCTTGTTTTGTTCAAATCAAGTGTTTGTTATACTCGGCTTATTGAGCAGGCGTATTTGCCGATCAAATTTAAGTAAAACCCATCATATGTTTTTTCTTGAGCTTGCACAAGTCTCTCTTGTTTTCATGTGGTAATAAAGCAGAAGTTGAAACAGAACTGGAAATTCTCAACAATATAAACCTGGAGCAATTTGACAGATTCATACACAATCTTGAAACCCCAAAAAAGTAACACTAGCTCGGTGGCTGTAACGTTTTTTATTACTACTCCCTCCGTTCCCAAATAATTGTCTTTCTAGCCATCTCAAATGGACTACAACATACGGATGTATGTAGACATGTTTTAGAGTGTAGGTTCACTCATTTTGCTTCGTATGTAGTCACTTGTTGAAATCTCTAGAAAGACAATTATTTAGGAACGGAGGGAGTACGTACAAAAGAAGCAAATTGTGAGACGCGGCACGCCTCTGTATACCTTAAAAAAAACTGCTAGGTGGAGTATTATCGCCATGTAAATCTTTCGAGAGGAACCCCATATTATCACAGATTCTTAAGACCACCCTCCCGGGCCTCCCCAAACCCTTGCCTATTCGGCTCCCACCTTGAGCTCTCTGAGGCGATCAACGCGGCGCCAGTTTGAGCGAGGTGGCATCTGGCCGGTCATATGGTATGAGCACGAGTTCCCGCCGGCATATGGTATGTCTCGAATCTTTCCCTTCATCGTCGCATTTCTTTCCCCTTTTACGTTAGATTTTGAGTGCGGCGATGATCGTCGATTTTGGCATGTTTCAGACGATTGGGGAGACTTTTTTGGGAGACCTCTCCAACATGGTCTCAGGCACGTCGTCACCGTTTATTGGCTTATCTCTTTTGACGTTGGTAGTGTGAGGAACTTAGATCTAGCTCACATGGCCATGGCGAAAATTGGGGATTCGATCTAGAATTTGAATTTGACAGGCGTGTTCCTCCCAACCACCCTCACGTTTGTATCAGATACACATCGGCCGTAGCCACCGAGTCCATCGCCGAAAAACAAAGGAAAGCAACTAACGGCTATAAGTACTATTACACCCGAGTTAACGGGCCCAGTTCGGGCTTGCAAGCCACTGGGGTATCTTCTTGGGCCGAGTGGACTTGGGCCTCGGCTCTGGCGCTGTAGCTGTCTCGCTGTTGTCGACAACGGTTGTAGCTGCTGCAGTTTCTCCTTCGTCAGCAGCCCCCTCGTCCGACAATGGTTCGCTGACAGGTAGCGGGCAGTGGGACACGGCATGATGACCGGAGGAGTGGGTTGCAGCAGCGGAGGATGGAGGGTGAGTGGCAACGACCCTTTGTTTGTGACAACCTCCAATGCCTTTGTCATCAGACGACATTGCCACCTGATGGTCGGTGACGCCATCAAAGGACGAAAGGGTGCAGAAGATTCTCCAATGATGGTGGTTGACATGGTGGTTTTCTCCCTAAACATTGTGTCGGGCATGACCCCAAACTTCCTCTGCTCTCGCTTCTTGAAGGCACTCAATGCCGATTCCGCCACCAACAGCGGATTTCTTCAGGGGAAGAGGTCGCCAGACATGGAAAGTGAGTGGGGCTTCCATTCCGTTGGGGGTTGAGGGTACTAGAGGACCGGAGACAAGGCGTGCGGCGGCGGGAGGAGAAGAACAAGCGTGGGAACGAGAGGGAATCAGGTGGGAGGAAATAAAATACTAAGGGCCCGTTGGGCTTATAGGAAAAACCAGAGGAATGAAGTTCCTGCAGTTCCCGTTTCTTTCACCTTCGTTGCGTTCGGAACGAAGGAAGCTTGAACAAGGAACTAGAGGAAAGATTGGCATATCGATCAGATTCTAGAGGAAATGAAACATTTGCCCGTAGTGAATAAGCAACCATGTCTGTGTCTATGTCCATCACACAATGTACTATTTGAATATTTTAATCAGCATTTTTTTTTTGGGAAAAACTTCCAATCTATTCATCTTTAATCAGCATTTTAATCAGCATTGTGTCAGTTTCCCGTCGTCTTCTCTCATCTAATCCGAACACTGACTTCTTTTTTCGTTCCTCAGTTTTCTGTTACAAAGTTTTACAGTTTTACTAGGGCAGTCCTTTGCCTTCCACAATTCTTCTAGTTTTTCCTCCCTCCACTCCCAACGGGCCCTAAGAATGAGGGTTTACAGAATAAATTTAGGCTAGTGAGGGTGTCTATTTTTGGGGCTTAATCCCTAAACAATTTTTCAGGGGATTAAAGATTTTGGACCCTGATAAGTGCCACACGTGTGGCGTTAAGCAATTCCGCCCTGACATTTTTTGATGGCAACTTTAATTACCCGAGGATGGCAGCTTTAGTTGTGAAGCATGACAACTTTCTGTTTGGATGGCAAGTTTTAGTTTTTTTAGGTTTTTTAATGGCAATTTTAGTTGTAAAAATGGCAGGGCGGTGTTACTTCGTGCCACACGTGTGACACTTATCATTTGGGAAGATTTTTGGGGAAAGGACTAGAGTTGCTCTTATAAGTTTTGTAGCGCCACTAGTTTTGTAGTGGTTCCACCTCTCGTTTCTAATACTCCTTTTGTTATTTATAAAACTTTTCTGAAGTCAAACTTTGTAAGTTTGACAAACTTTATAGGAGAATAATAAATCAATACTAACAATTGATACGTCTTCAACGTATCTATAATTTATGAAATATTCATGTCATGTTTACAACAATTTTATATGGTTTTAATATGATTTGCATGGAACTAACCCAGACTGGCGCTGTTTTCAGCAGAACTACCGTGGTGTTGTTTTTTGTGCAGAAATAAAAGTTCTCAGAATTGGACGAAACTTTTTGACGATTTTTTGGAAGAAAAGAAAAATACCGGAGCAAAGAACCACTGGAGGCCCCCCTGCTGCCCACAAGGCACCAGGGTGCGCCACCCCCCCTCTGGCGCGCCCTCATGGGTAGTGGGCCCCCTGAGGCCCATCTTCGCGTGAAACCGACGCCAAAAAATTCTATAAATGCAGAAACCCTCAGAAATAACTCTAGATGAGAAGTTTCGCCGTCGTAAGCCTCTGTAGGCACGAAAAAACAATCTAGACCCTATTCCGGCACCCTGCCGGAGGGGGAAATCATCACCGGAGGCCATCTTCATCATCCCTATGTTCTCGATGATGAGGATGGAGTAGTCCACCCTCGGGGCTGAGGGTTTGTACTAGTAGCTATGTGTTTGATCTCTCTCTCTCTCTCTCTCATGTTCTCGATTTGGCACGATCTTGATGTATCGCGATTTGTGTTAATATAGTTGGATCATATGGTGTTTCTCCCTCTCTATCTTGTTGTGATGAATTGAGTTTTACCTTTGAGATTTCGTTATTATCGGATTGAATACTTTTATGAATTTAAGAGCACTTGATGTATGTCTTGCTATGAATACCTGTGGTGACAATGGTGTATCATATTGATTCACTTGATATATGTTTTGGCACTCAAACCGCAGATTCCTGATGTGACATTGGGGTAATCTATGCATAGGGGTTGATGCACGTTTTCGTCCTTGTTTCTCCGGTAGAAATCTTGAAGCACTCTTTGAAGTTCTTTATGTTGGATTGAGTATTATGAATCTGAAATTGTTTGATGCATATCGTATAATGAACTCACGGATACTCGTGGTGACATTGGAGTATCTAGGTGACATTAAAGTTGGTTGATGTGTATCATATGGTGTTATTTTGGTACGAACTCTTGGGCTGTTTGTGACGCTTATAGGGATTGCTCTATAGATCGATCGGAAAGGATAACTTTGAGGTGTTTTCGTACCCTACAAACAATTTCGTCTTATGTTCTCCGCTAGATAAGAACTTTGGAGTGATTCTTCATTGCAAGTTGAGTGATGGTTATGTGATCCAATTATATTAGCATTGTTGAGAGATTGCACTAGTGAAAGTATGAACCCTAGGCCTCATTTTCAAGCATTGCAATACCGTTTCTGCTCACTTTTGTTACTTGCTACCTTGCTGTTTTTATTGTTCCTATTACAAAAATCAATATCTACTATCATTACTACACTTGTATCACCATCTCTTCGCCGAACTAGTGCACCTATACAATTTACCATTGTATTTGGTGTGTTGGGGACACAAGAGACTCTTTGTTATTTGGTTGCAGGGTTATTTGAGAGAAATCATCTTCATCCTATGCCTCCCACGGATTGATAAACCTTAGATCATCCACTTGAGAGAAATTTGCTAATTTCCTGCAAAACTCTGCGCTTGGAGGCCCAACAAGTCTACCAGAACAAGTTGTGTAGTAGACATCAACAAATACTAAATCAATATTAGTAGATGCATCATTAAATTAATTTGCATACTATAAAACTTTTGTATTATAGATATTGATGTTTTTTAATATAAATTTGGTCAAACTTTATGTATTTTGACTTCTGAAAAATCTTATATGCGGACTAAAAAGAAAACAGGGGGAGAATATACCTTCACGTGATTCTAGAGATAGATAGGAAAGGAAGGATGACCGATTGTGATTTGTTCCTTCTTGTGAATTCATTGTGTTACCAAATAATTGCCGATCGTGGCTGATTTCTTCACATGGATTTATTATGTTACCAGATATTTATTGCCAAAGAAAAGATTGATTACCGACTGTCAATTTATGGCATTACCAAATATTGACATGATTTGGGCTAAAGATCATTACCAAAGAAATTGGGAGGGATGAAAAACAGGTGGAAGGGTGAAGGTAACGTAAGGAGGATGGATGAAGGATGGGCGGAAGAAAAACTAACAACCTTACATATTTTTTATTTTTTATTATAATGGGTAGCACTTGGATGACCATGGAATGGTGGATGTGATTTGTTTTTTTGGCAACACAAGCCCTCAAAAGAGGGCTAAATTTTATTCATTACAGCCTAAATAGTGTACGGATAATAGTTTTCCCATAGGAAAAGAGATGGCTTCAAAGCCATTTTAGAGTTACATCTAGCAGCCTTGCTGCAAAGGAAGTTGCAAGGAGAAGTAGATTTATTCGATGAAGCTTTCCTTGCAAGAGAATGAGCTAGGGTATT
Organism: Aegilops longissima; assembly: GCA_021605205.1. NCBI lineage: Eukaryota > Viridiplantae > Streptophyta > Magnoliopsida > Poales > Poaceae > Aegilops > Aegilops longissima. The sequence continues at coordinate 6,325 of JAHIAM010000016.1, read as the reverse complement.
TTGGATTTTCGGAATGTGCTTGAACACCTGCAAGATTCAACGTTGGAGATGATGTCGAAGAACTCAGTTAAAATCGACCTAATCCTCCAATGTCCTAGTTGCTGGATTTAGTCCTTGGCTTCCATCACTACTACTAGATCCCTACAATCGGAGAAGAATAGAACCAAATGCAATGCTTTCACAATCGCGACTGCCAAGAGACGTCCCAGTACTTCGGCCTGCAGAACATAATATACTCTAGTGGAGGTAGCTTGTATAAATATTTTACGACCATTGAGCTCATCCTTAGAAATACTCCAAGAAAGGCTTCCTTTGTTGTCTCCTTGGGATTAAAGGCAACATCAACATATACTAAGATCAGTAAACTTATTGTCCTCTTCCCAATCCTCCATTAAATATGCATTTAGCATTGCCTTTGTAGCATGTATTACCTACATTGGGCTAATTTTTTTAAGGAGATCATTCCTAGCTTTCCAAATATTATGCTTAAGTTTAGCTCTGGATGCTTCATAGATAAGATTTGTAGGATAATATCAGTGGGGTAAAAATTGTGATTCAGCCTATCAGTTTTCAAACCAAAGTAAAACCAAATCATTCTTCAGACATTACAGAAAAAGAAGATATGCAAATATGTTTCTTCCCCACCACATTTGCAACAATTTTTACTACTCCCTCCATTTTTGTATACAAGACCACTATCCCATTTTATAGATACCAAGAAAAACAAAGACAACTAATAAATAGCATGATTAATTGTTTTGAAAAATCTGGAAGCTCTCATACCTGCTACAGTTGCCCTTCTAATAAGCCTCCAAGCAAAATATCAACCCTTGGTGACATTGTTTTGTCTTTCCAGACTTGGTTGAGCAATGTTACTTCTTGACCTGTAATAAGAGATCTTTGACATGTAGAGCTAACTTGGGATTCCTGCAAAAATGTTTTATATGAACTTTTTGTGGTGCACACAACATTAGGAGTATGAGTCCAACAAATCATATTTTTGCAATCAGCATTGATGGCATGAATATCTAAAATTTTGTGCTTGAAGTTATCATCAAAATAAGCACTAATCTTATCTTCATCCCAACATTTAGAATTGGGTTTCCAGAGGTCACTATGATGCTAGGATAAGGCCTCTCCAAATTTGCTTTAAGGTGGTCATGGATATTATCCCAATCTTTACACCAAGAGTATTCCAGATGCAAGATTTGCCCCCGGCAATTTGCAATTAACAAGAGCTGAGCATCATGGGGAGAACTTTGACAATAGAAGTCGAAAAGGCAAACTTGGGACAAGAAGCATTAGGTCTTCAAATAGAGGAATTATGGAAGTATTTAGCTTTTAAAATTTGGGTAATTAAAGAGGAAGTGTTATAAATAATTCTCGGAATAATTGTAGCCACTAAAGGTTTATTCACGATGGATATATCTCTAATGCCTAACCCACCTTCATGCATAAGTTTGCAGATGTCTTCCCAAGCTCTAAAGAAAATAGGCTTCTACTTATATCTTTCTGGATCCATGTCCACCAAAATTTTCTAACAATAGAGGTAAGCTTGGATATAGTGCCTTTATTCAAAAGAATAGTAGACATGTAATAAACACGCAAAGATGCAAAAACAGATTTAATTAGAGTGAGTTTGCGAGCATGTGAGAACCTATTAGACTTGTACTCCCTCCTTTCACAAATAGATGACTCAACTTTGTACTAACTATAGTACAAAGTTAGTATAAAGTTGGGTCATCTATTTTGGAACGAAGGGAGTAGCTATTTAATCTAGCTTTAAATTTATCGATGGTAAAGCTATAGGCAACAACTCTATTCTTACCCGAGCTCTAGTGAGCTCCCCTACGAGCACGCCGTCCAGACCTACACCCTGCCCAATGCCCTCTCTCTCTCTCTCTCTCTCTCTCTCTCTCTCTCTAACGCCCGGATAATCTTGCTACAGTAATCCCACGCTAATCATGCCACGTCATCCCGATTACTGTTGCTAAACGTCCGTTAGTTCAAACCGCGTCAAATTCAAATTCAAACAAATGTCAAACGGCAAAAGTTTTCAAATGTTGAAACAAAATGTTCGGGCAGTGCCAAAAATGGCATAGGTAATTATAGTAAAGAAAACACACATTTATAAAATACTTAAATGCCCTAAGTTGAATTAAAACAGTAAAAGAAAATAATTAAAAGAAAAGAGATAAAAAAAAAAACAAAAGACAAAAAAATAGAAGAGAAACCCCCCCGGGCTTCGGCCCAGCTGACCAAAGGCCCAACTGGGCCACCACCAGGCCCCAGCCGGCCACTCCCCCTCTATATCCCCCACACCGAAACCCTAACCCCCCCACGCACACCACTCTCCCCACTCGCCCCCACTCGCTCTACCCCCTCCTCCCCGATCCAGATCGGATCGGGGGAACGAACCCCGTCGCCCCCTAGCCCCCACGCCGCTGGACCGCTGGCTGCCCAACAACCGCGCCGCGCCTCGGACCCGCCGTCCCCAGCGCCCGTGGACGACCCCGCCGACGCCGCTCGACGCCCGCCCCACGCCAAAACGCCACCCCACCGGAGCTGCCTCCCCATCGTCGCCGGACTGCCGCCACCTCGTCCTCTCCCTCGTCGGACCTCCCCGACCGCCGTCGCGCCCACTGCCCCGTCCCCTGCAAACTTCCCGTGAGCCTCGACCTCCTCCTCCCCTTCCCTCGTCGCCGCTCGCCCATGGCCACCACGCCCGGGGCACACCCGAACCCGCGGTCGCCGCGCCCCCTTCTGTCTCGGGCCGCGTCCCGCGCCATCGTGCGTACGCACCGCACCAACCGTCCCAGCACTCACATGGGCGGCTCTGCTCCCCACCACGAGCTACACCGACCAGCCGTGCCCATCGTCCCCCGCCCGCTGGTCACCGCCCCTTCCCCCTGCTCGTCGCGAAGCCTCCACCGTGGCCGCGCCCCTGTTGGTCACCGTCGACCCGGCCACGCCCCTGCTCGCTTCATTGCCGACGGTCGTGCGCCTCGGAGCTCTGCTCCGCCCCTGATCCCCGCCTCCGCCGCCGCAGCTTGCGGACCCCGCCCTCGGCCTTGTTGCCGCTGCGGCCTGGGGGCCTCGTCGTGCCGCCCTCGGGCGTTGGTCGCCGCTCAGGCTTCGGCCACGCCCGCAGCGCCCGTCGTCGGGTTCGCCCGCACGCCCGAACCGCTCGGGCTGGTGCCCAACACCCGGCGCCCGTTATGCCCCGGGGCCTATGACATCTGGGCCCCGCCCACAGAATGTTTTATATATATAAAAAGAAGAAAAAAATAATAAAAATTAAATAAATAGATAATAATTAATTAATTAATTAATTAATTAACGAATTAATTAAGTTAATTAATCACAATTAGATTAACCTAATTAACTGTTAGTTAATTAATCAAACAATGACAGTGGGGTCCACCCCCCTAATTAATTATGATTAGTTTAATTAATCTGTTAATTAAAATGTGTCACTGACCAGTGGGACCCACTAGTCAGGTTGACCAGTCAACTCTGTTGACTGCTGATGTCAGCATGACATCATGCTGATGTCATTAAATCATTTTCGAATTAATTAAATAATTAATTAAATTCCAGAAATTAATAAAATCTTTAGAAAATCATATCTTTTAATCCGTAACTCGGATTAAAATATTTTCAACATGAAAGTTGCTCAGAACGACGAGACGAACCCGGATACGCAACCCGTTCGTCAACCACACACCCCTAACATATCAAACACGCAACTTTCCCCCTCCGGTTCATCTGTCCGAAAACGCGAAACACCGGGAATACTTTCCCGGATGTTTCCCCCCTTCACCGGTATCACCTCATACCGCGTTAGGGCACGCCTAGCATCACATATTGCTTTGTCATGCATCGATATGCATCTGTTTGCATGGTATTCATTGTTTCTTCCCCCCTCTTCTCTCCGGTAGACTACGAGACCGACGCTGCTGCTGCCCAGTTCGACTACGGAGTTGACGACCCCTCTCTCTTGCCAGAGCAACCAGGCAAGCCCCCTTGATCACCAGATATCGCCTATTCTACTCTATACTGCTTGCATTAGAGTAGTGTAGCATGTTACTGTTTTCCGTTATACCTATCCTGATGCATAGCTTGTCCTTGCTACTCATTTGTTACCTTTACCGCAATCCTACATGCTTAGTATAGGATGCTAGTATTCCATCTGTGGCCCTACATTCTTGTCCGTCTGCATGCTATACTATCGGGCCGTGATCACTCGGGAGGTGATCACGGGTATATACTTATACTTATACATGATACATGTGGTGACTAAAGACGGGTCGGCTCGTAGGAGCGCCCGCGAGTGGATCTTTGTGGCGGAGCGACAGGGCAGGTTGAGACCGCCTAGGAGAGAGGTGGGCCTGGCCCTGTTCGGCGTTCGCGGATACTTAACACGCTTAACGAGATCTTGGTATTTGATCTGAGTCTGGCTACTGGCCTATACGCACTAACCAACTACGTGGGAAAGATATGGGCACTCGGCGTCGTGGTATCAGCCGAAGCACTTCGTGACGTCAGCGACTGAGCGGCGCGCGCCGGATTGGAACGTAGGCCTGCTCTTGTATTAAGGGGGCTAGTTCTGCTTCCGGCCACGCTCGCAACGTGCAGGTGTGCTCAGGGCGATGGGCCCAGACCCCTGTGCGCTTAGGTTTAGACCGGCGTGCTGACCTCTCTGTTGAGCCTAGGTGGGGCTGCGACGTGTTGATCTTCAGCGGCGGGCATGACCCGAAAAAGTGTGTCCGCCAAATGGGATCAAGCGTGTTGGGTTATGTGGTGCACCCTGCAGTGAAGTTAATCTATTGAATAGCCGTGATCTTGATAATGGGGCGACTTGGAGTTGTACCTTGACCTTATGACAACTAGAACCGGATACTTAATAAAACACACCCTTCCAAGTGCCAGATACAACCCGGTGGTCGCTCTCTCTCTCTCAGGGTTACAAGGAGGGGATCGCCGGGTAGGATTATTGCTATGTGATGCTACTTGGAGGACTTCAGTCTGCTCTCTTCTACATGTTGCAAGACGGAGGCTGCGAGCGTAGTCTTGACGGGATTAGCTATCCCCTCTTATTCGGCATTCTGCAGTTTAGTCCACTGATATGGCCCTTTACACATATATCCATGCATATGTAGTGTAGCTCCTTGCTTGCGAGTACTTTGGATGAGTACTCACGGTTGCCTTGTTCCCCTTTTTCCCCCTATCTCTACTCGATTGCTGCGACTGCACGATGGAGCCCAGGAGCGACGCCACCGTCGATGACGACTACTACCCCGGAGGTGCCTACTACTATGTGCAGCCCGCTGACGACGACTAGGAGTAGTTAGGAGGATCCCAGGCAGGAGGCCTGCGCCTCTTTCGATCTGTATCCCAGTTGTGCTAGCCATCTTATGGCACCTTGTTTAACTTATGTCTGTACTCAGATATTGTTGCTTCCGCTGACTCGTCTATGATCGAGCACTTGTATTCGAGCCCTCGAGGCCCCTGGCTTGTATTATGATGCTTGTATGACTTATTTTATTTTTAGAGTTGTGTTGTGATATCTTCCCGTGAGTCCCTGATCTTGATCGTACACGTTTGCGTGTATGAATAGTGTATGATTGAATCGGGGCGTCACAAGTTGGTATCAGAGCCGACTGCCTGTAGAAATCCCCCTTCCAACTCCTTGGCCGAAGTCGAGTCTAGACTTTACAAAACTCTTACTAACATGGCTGTGCGGCCCATGGGCCCACGTCGCCATTGGATGGTATTAGGATCTTTTACTCCTCGACCTTTACTCTGGGACTCTGATCTCTCCTCTATTCGGGTTAAATGAATTTTGCTAAATCTAACATTAGGATCTCGTTATCACTTTCACCCGGAGAGCCCCTTATTATTGATGATCGTCTGCTGCACCAGAAGACCCCGAAGATACTCTCCGCTGTTAACCTGAGAACTTGTGTTCGTCGCGTTTGCAATTCCCCTTCCACCGTAAACCCTTATGGATAACTACTTGCAGTTGTTATTCTTACATTCATCCCCAGTTGGTCTTGTTATTACAAGATACCCTGAAAACTCGTCGTTGCTTCGATAATCCTTTGAGCTTACTGCCTTGCTGTTCTTTGTCACCTGATTACCCCTACGGTTAATTCTCGCACTTATCGAGTATCTGCTCATCCCCCAGTTGATCATGTGTTACACAAAAGTCTTCGAAATACCATTCGATCTTCCGAAAATCCTCAGCAACCTATTGCTCTGGAATTTCTTGTTTGCTTTCATTATGATTAATCCCATAAGTATAGTAATCATATTGGCATCC
>JAHIAM010000015.1:0-43901 GCA_021605205.1 Aegilops longissima | reverse complement strand
ACCTTTAAAAACCTCCCTTTGACCCTGTAAACATCTCTTTCTTGGGAAAAGTTTCCAATCCCTTTGAGGTCATTTTCATCAGTTTTCCTAACTCCAAATCATTGGCATAATTCCCAAACCATAAGGTGTTTCAGGAATTACCCTTTTTTGCATCAACTCCTCGGGTCCTTGGCGGGGTCTTATAAACCTGGTTTCCCATGGGTCCGGCAAAAAACCCCTTTTGAAAGGGTTTACCCAACCTTTCCCTTCCAAATTTTTGTGGTTCCTTCCTTTCCTTTCCAAACTTTTTTGGCTTTTTTTCTTAAAACGTGATCATGGCTTGGAATTTCGAAATTCCAAAGCCTAAAATTTCCTGCATCCAAACTGGGTTTTCCTTTATTTTTTCCCTTTCCTTTGTATTCAACCTTGGCGGGATAATTGATTCCTTTTGGAAAATAACTTGGAATCAATTCCTTCAAAATTCCTTTGTAATTTTCAAACTTTTGGCTCAAAGCTCTCAAACTTGGCTTTCTTAATGCTCTTTCCTGTCTAAAGTCCCTTTTAAATTAGCCCCCACAAATTTTCCAATATTCCCAAACCTTGGGTTTCCATCAAATTTTCCAAAAATTCCAACTTAGCAACAAATTACTTTAACCCAATTTACCATAATTTTTGAGCTTTTTGGGTAAATACCTTTTAAATCTTCCGGTCCAGAAGCGAAAAAATACCTTGGTCCAACAAGCTGACCAATCTTATCTGGGGAGGTACTTGTTCTTATGGTTGGTTCAATCCGAAATCCAAACCTCCTAATCCCATCCCTTCTCTCCAAAATGGGGCTCCCCAAGGTGTGACTTGGGGAATTATCCTTTCTCCAATAACCATTTAGATCCTTTCCTTTCAACTCATTGGTGGCATCGTAAGGTTCTTGGAATTTCTTTGGAAACAGCTAATGTTCAATGCCTTCCTGGCTTCTGGTAATTCCTCAAACACAGGAAATTTTGCCGATTCCCTTGAACAACTCCCTAAATCTGATTATTCACAGTTGCTCTACATACGATCCCTTACATTGGGTGGTGAGCTGTTTTGGGTAATTTCCTTCAAACTTTGAAACCAATCCATCCTAGGATTACTCCCAAAAGGGCGGGTTTCCAACATATGATCCACGGGGAAATTTTGGTTCCGATGTTAGGTTTGGGACACCACCTGCTCATTTCTCCTCCTGGGCCCCAAGGGGGCTTCAATTCTTCCCAATACTTTTAAATACCCTTGATTAATAATCGTTGCACCGAATAAAGCCAAAATGGCGTGTTCAATAAAACTTCCAACCAGTTATGGCTGTCTGGCTTCCGTATTTTCCACACAGGGAATTTTGGCTTCTTCCTTTGACCTCCATTGATTATTCCTCTGCTGCCTGGGCTCTCTGTCCTTCTTCCATTGGGGTGGTGGCCGAAATCCTTGGGCGGGGGACGTCTGTTCCTTACCTTGCCACCATTCCATGGCCGATTTTTCGGGCTGGGTTTTCCCATTTTCCAGGTTTGTCCATGGTTATGAGGGTTGCCCTCCCCGGGCCCGGGAAGGGGCCTGCTGAGCTCCCCGTTGTGCTTCCCGGCTGTATTCCTTCCCTTTCTATCTGGCTTCCTTCGAATGGTGGTTTCACCACCAAGAGTTGTTGAAGAACAATGCTCATGCTCGTTCATCATTGAGTCCCTCAAGGAACTTCTCTGTTTGGCGGCTCTGTGGCCCACATCCGGGGCATGGGCGAGCTTGCTGAATTCATCCCTCTTGTGCCGATGGGTTCCCCCTGGGGTTCGGAACTCACGCTTCTTGAACTCATGGCTCCGTGAGACATGGGGTCTGAACTTCTGGGGTTGATCCCATGTGATGGCACCAATGGGAAAAGTGGGGTGTAATTCTCCCACCAAGCTGCGGTCCATCCGGTTGATTTGGCAAGCGCACCTTCCCATCGGGCATCCACGGTGACTAGCTCTCTTCCGATCTTGCGGAATCATCACCACAATCGGCTCGGTGCTACTAGAACAAAGGCGGATTCAACCTCAAAATGTCAAGTTGTCCACATGGGTGGTGGCGGTGGCGGTGGATTGTTGGCGTTGTTGTTACGATTGAATAAGTAGTTGCATCGGTGCATTTCCTGCTGGAGCATGGGTGAGCTTTGGCGGGAAACCATGTCACGTCTCGGAGGCATATGATGTTTTGGAGTGGGTGAGAAGATTAGAATAGAACAATGGTCTATGAAATACACTACCCATATGAATGCACAATCATAACACACCAATCATTTATTCATTCCACTCAAACATTGTTCAAACTCGATTACAAAAGCTCATGACTAATCGAAGGAAAACATCGGCCCTAACTGATGGAAAAAGTAAAAGATAACATGGTGGTGACTAAAAGTCTTCATCGATGGGCCTCCTCTTGGGGTTTCCTTGGTGGTACTCCTTAAATCCTGATCATTGCTCACGAGGGTGCTTCATCTCCACTGGGTAAAGTCCTCTCCAAGTCCATCTTTTCCTCTATGGCAAGCTTCATCTTGGTCGTCGACTATCTCCATGAAGTCCGTGATTTCTTCCTCATGGCCAAGGAAGTCTGCGTGCCTTCTCCTCCGTTCGTTCGCGGAACAAAAGCCGTGTGTCTTGTTCGGGAGTCTGAATCTCCGTTTCCGAAGACACTCCAAGTCTGGATGTCGAGAGTGGAATCGTCCTCAATGAGTGCGGATGATATCTCCATTCCTTGCCTAGAAACCATGGCGAGATCTGAGTGATCGGCTCGGCCTTACTCCTCTCGGAGATGTCCAAGTGCTCGGTAGATCCCCGTCCCTTCCGATGATCCGTTGAACTCGGTGAACTCAAAGTTGATAGGCTCGTGTGTCCTCAAAGGTTCTCCAAGGGATATGCACCTCAATCCTGGGGGTGTCGGCGGAAGTGCATTAGTGGGTTTCCGTGATCGAGGTAGAGCTATCTTGATTGCTTCACCATCTGGACCACTTTCTTCGAAGGGCATCGTCTCATCCTGGCGAACTCGGTAAAAGGGGTGAACTGGCCATCTAGAATGTTGCAAAGGGAGAAAGTCAGAATAGAGCGGGAGTTATGGAATGAAAAGGATGAAAGTAAATGGTCTCCTTATGGCTTTCCGATCCTAGGGTTCGATCCACGGTCGCGTGTGCTCGATACCATCTCTGTGGGACGACCCAAAATCGGTCAAATCTACGTATTAACCATCCCAAGATCATCTTTGGTACTCATAGTACATCGATAAAGTAATCAAAGTTCAATCACACCTGAATATCATTAAGCGATTCTCATATAGGTCTTTATTACAAGGGAATAAATTTGGCTCAAGGCCAACTCATGAAATAAACTACAAATCTGCGGGCGTCGAAGATAAGCGAGTCCATCCGACTCCAAAGGGCAATGCCAAGCGGGGCTGCCTCCTCTGATCGGAATATATCTGCAACATAATACGTTGCAGCCATGTGAAATCAGCTTTTGGAATAAGGGCAAGTCATGAAGAATAACAATAATAAAGTTACTAACTCTATATGCATTTTGGTTGGAGCTCTAAGTTTCATCATTTTGGAAATTTTATCCTACTAGTGGACTTGCTTGCAAATTACTACAATTGTTGGTAGTTATTGAGATGGTTCCGCCAACCAATATCTGTTCCCAATTATTAAGTCATAAACCCTCAAATAATTCATTAGTTTTAGTGTTGAGATATCCGAATACTTCCAAGTTCGAGGCTCAAATGTGTAACGGGGACCGCTTCGATTAGATCTTTAACTTTCTGAAGGTTCCCCCCAAAATCATTCCCTCCTTTAAAGTCTTAGCACTTCATGGTGTTTGAAGGCGGGAGATAAAAGGGTCTTCAAAAGTTCTTAACTCGCGGTACCCATCAATCCTATTGTCTACTTCTGTAGTACCGTCAGAGCGTCACTACTAGGGTCAACCCAGCGAGCCCATAATGGCTTGCCTGCGGTGCTTCGGTCATGGGGCATCCATCCTTCTCTTTGTGGCTGGGTGAAGCTTTCCGGGATGTCATGGCGCTTCTCCATGCATCCCGGCCCCGGTGCTCGGGGTGCCTCAACTCCTCCACCCGTGTGATTTTCAAGTCCATCTTGATCATTGTAGTTCATGGGGTTGTCATCATCATTGACTCTCACATCTTGCTTAAATATCACTCATACCCAAAACCGTCTCTGAGCATAGCAAAGTAACTACTGTCCCGGATCATGGTAACAAGGGTTGGTTCATCCTACCATGATACTACTCAAGTTTAATGACTTCAAGATTTCACTACTGCATGCATGGTGGGGTGGTGACAACTACTAATGCACAAAAACATAGGTATAGAAATAACATGATCAAAACTTGCCTTCTGATGATCCTCGTAAGCTAAAAATGTAGTAGCAAGCTTACACTCAAAACTCTCAGACAAACAATAACACAATAAGCACAAAGTAATAGGATCACAAACAAACATAACAAAAGTAACATAACACAACAAACAACCAAAACCAAATCCAAGGAAAACTCAAAAAACCAATTCAAAGTTTCCCTACTCCAAACAATAACTAACATAGTTTTATATAACAAAAATTCCTTAATATAACCTATCATGGTTTTAAGTTAACTTAACGGAAAAAGGTTTCACTAAGCAACTAGGAGCAAAAAAATTAATTAAAAAGCTATTATAAAACTCATTTTAGGCCTAATCCAATTTCTATTAAGAAAAATAATTTAAAACTTTTATTAATTATAAATAAAAGTTCATCTACTAGAGGAAACTAACCTAGAATAACTAATCCCAAGTTAAAAAAAAATTTACTAATTAATTTATTAGGGCAGGAACTAGTTAATTAATTAGAATTAATAGGTTCTGCTTAAAACTAATTATTTATTAATCCTAAAATACCCAAGTTAATTTCTAGGGTTTGGCAATGTTAAAATAAAGTTGGGACAAAAGAAACATGCAAAAATAATTTTTCTAACTAAAGTTATAGCAGATTTACTCTTCTGACTAAAACTAAAATAAAGCAATTTTAATTATTTTAACATAGCTAAATATATATTCTACAGAAACTACATAAAATTTGCAATCCAACAAAAAAGAATCACTCAAAATATTAAACAGAATAAAATATATGAATTTTTGAAAGCGAAACTATTCTAAAACGAAAATCAAAATAAAAAAAAAACCTAATGGGCCTATCTTTGCCCTTGCGTTAGATAGCCTAACGGGCCCTAGGGTTAACTAAAACGAACCGGGCCTAAAATATAAAAAAACCTAACCTAAAAATAAACCCGATTGGACCGGCGGTTTTCTAAATAAAACCTACCCCTTGGGTTCTAATCCTAACCATTGATTTAAGATCGGAGGTGTTTCGCTTCGGACTCCGGCCAAGGCCAGCGTGTCGTCGGGGGCTTGGGTCGGGAGGTAGGGTCGTGGGAGGATCTTGAGGAACCTGAGGTGGTTCGGTGGGGTGGGGTGGTCGGGGTGGACTAGGGTGGCGGCGGCGACTTTGGCGGTGGCGGCTCGGGTCTCGTGAGCTCAGGAGGAGAGGAGAGGTCAGCGAGGCTAGGGAATGGGGTGGGAGGCTCGGCTTTTATAGCCGGGGTCAGGCGGCCGAAGTCGTCAGGCGGATGGGATCCGGATCCTTGAGATCCGTGATCTCGGTGTCGTGGGCGGGGAGGGGCGGGGAGAGAGGGAGGGGAGGCGTCGGGTGGGAAGCCTGGGATTGGGTGAGGCGGGCGGTCGGGTGGGGCTGGCTGTTGGCCTAGTGGGGTGGCTTGGGCAGGGGAGGTCTTGGTTGGGCTGGGGGGTGCTTTGGTGGCCCGGGTGTTTTCTTTATTTTTTAAATAAAAAAAAACAAAAATAAAACAATATCTATAAATATTTTATATAGGGTATATATATACCAAAATGATGGGAATATTCCCTTTCATTTGAACATTTTCAAAAGCAAAATCAAACTTCATAAAAATCTATTTTTTCAAATTCAAATAATTTCAGATTTGAATCAAATCTTTTGCAATTTTTCTTCGATATTTTGGAGTGTCATGTTTGCTCCTCTCATACTTTTGATCAAGTATTTATCGGGCTTAGTTTTGAAATGATTCCCACATGCCAAAGTTTGAAATTCAAATTCAAAACTCAAAATTCTGAAACTTCAAATGGCATTCAAATTCAAGCAGGATGCATAGGATGCTTATCTATAATTGTAAAACATTCCAAATAGGAAATTTGGGATGTTAAAACCCCCTTAAGATGAATCTACCCCAGATTGGGTTAACTAAAAATAAGTGCGGATGGTCTCGAAGAAGATCTTCTTGGCGTTCCCAGTGGCTTCTTCCTCGGTGTGGTGACTCCAGCCCTTGCAAATTGATGACCTTGCGGGGTGACTCTGCTTGCGGTCTCGAGAATCTGAACGGGTTTCTCCTTGTAAGTCGATCACTATCAAGCTGTATGGCCTCTAGAAACCTTTGTTCTCTCAGGAACATAAATCGGTGACACTTCTTTGGGAACAAGACATCATGAACTCGGACAATCCTTGCAATTCCAACTTATCAACTTCTCCACGTTCGAGAATTTTGTAGGGGCCAAGAATGGGTGCTAACTTTCCCTTGACACCAAACCTCTTGATTCCACGAGTGAGACACGAATTGCTCGGTCTCCCCGTAAGTCCTTCCCTTCTTCGGCATAACTCTTACTCATTGTGCTATCTTGAGCTTTTCTCGAATCACTTGACTTTCTCTTGGAATCCTTGATAAGGTCGGAACGAAAATGATCGATCTCAACATTATCCCCACAATGGTGTTCTCCCTCCTTTAAGAGCTTGAATGGGGCCATCTTATTTGGATTGATAACTGTTGTTGTATGAGAACTCGTATGGCAAATTATCATCCAGCTAGACCCATAGTCTAGCACACAAGCTCTCAACATGTCCCGAATCTGGTTGACTCTCTCCTTCATCTGCGGATGAAAGGTCTTGAATTCAGCCTCGTACCCAAAGTTTCATGCGCGCTTCCAAAACTTTGAGGTAAACTCGTTCCTCTATCGAACGATTTTCCTCGGAACTCCATGCGGACATGATCCTGGTCATGTATATCTTGGCCAACTTTGGTATAGGTAGTCTTCAGGGAATGAAGTGAGCTACCTTAGTCAAGCGATCAACTACCCGGATAGAATCATAACTGAGCGGGTCTGGGTAATCTTGATGAAATCCATACCAAGTTTCTCCCATTTCCAAGGGAATCGGCAAAGGTTGAAGTAACCCTGGCCGATGTTCCCTTAACACGTTGGCAAACCCATCTTCTCGTGCTAATGTCCTTCTTCATACTCCACGAAACTTTGCTTCAAATCCGGTACATCTTGGTGTTGCGGGGTGAATAAATCCAGTGAATCATGAGCCTCTGAAGAATTCTTCGAGCTGGGATCATTGGGCACATAATCGATCCTCAAACCATATAGTTCCGTGTTCATCCTTACGGAATCCTTTTTTTCCTTTCCATCTTTTGCTTTATCTCCGATTTCCTTGTCCGACTTACGGGCTTCCAATCCTTCGGTGGTGGACTGAACTTCGAGTTGCAACAAATCCTTTGGAACTATCTCGAGGAGATCTACGAGTCATCGACTAACTCCGGGTAATCCTCCTTTGTAAGGTATTTACATAACTCTTACGGCTCAAAATCTGCTACAACATTAGCTTTACGGGGTGGTAATGCATCTCATGTCGTAGTCCTTTATCAACTCTAGCCCCTCCCTTTGAGGTTCAATTCCTTCTGCGGAAGATATACTTCAAACTCTTGTGATCTGTAGACATCCTGGTTTCCTGAGAAATGTCTCCAGGAGTGATGCACTTCTTCCAAATCATCTGTAATTCATCCGGGCCCTTAGCACAAACCAACCTTCCTGCATCAATACTCCTCCGGTCCTTGGGAAAGCGTCTAATAAACCTGGTATTCCTTGTGTATGTCGGCAAAATCAACCTTTGGCGGTGAAATTTCTTCAATTCTGAAAACGGCTTCACATTCCTCGGTCCAAACATATTTGGCTTCCTTCTTCAAACTCGGTCATGGGGGCAATCTTGAAGTTCTCAATGAACCCAGATAATATCCTGAGTCCGAAAACTGGGATCTCCTTGGTGGGTGGGTGGCCCAATCGGTGGTGATTCAACCTTGGCGGGATCAAGCTATTCCTTCTCTGAAATAACATGTCAGGAAAATTCCTTCAACCAAAATTCAATTTGCTGAATTTGGCATTGATGTTCTCGAAGCTTCTCGAACTAGGGCAAATGTTCCTTATGCTCTTCCTCGCTCTTGGAAATCAATATATCATCGATGAACACCACAAATTTGTCCAGATATTCCATGAACACCTTGTTCATCAAATTCATAAGTATCAGGAGCATTAGTCAATCAAATGACATGACGGTATACTCATATAAACCATACAGTAGTGAATGCTGTTTTGGGTATATCCTTTTCACGAATCTTCAAGTGATACCACGATCGAAGATCGATCTTAGAAATACCTTGGCTCCAACAAGCTGATCAAACAAGTCATTGATCATCGGGAGGTACTTGTTCTTGATGGTTCCGTTCAATGCGATAATCCACAACCATCCTCAAGCTCCATCCTTCTTCTCTACCAAAAAATGGGGCTCCCCAAGGTGATGAGCTTGGGCGAATATATCCTTTCTCCAATAACTCATTTATTTGATCCTTGATCTCTTTCAACTCATTCGGTGGCATCCGATAAGGTCTCTTGGATATTGGGGCTGTCGCGTAGCTCAATCAGAAATTCAATGTCCTGTCGGGTGGCATTCTGGTAATTCCTCAAAAACATGGGAAATTCTTCCCGGCACCCTCTGAACAACTCCGTGAGAATCTGATTATTCATCTAGCTGCTGGCTACATACTTGATCCTCTTAATTTGGGTGGTGGCGGAATAGACTTGCGAGCAATCAATGTTCCTTCAAACTTTGACAACCAATCCATGCCTAGGATTACATCCAAGGTCGGTTTCCAACATATGAGGGTCCACGGAAATTTGTGGTTCCCGATGTTGAGGTTTTGGGACACCACCATCATTTCTCCTCTGCGGGCCCCGGGAAGGGGGGCCTAAGGGTTCTAGTCAACCGTACTTTTCCACAACTACCCTTGATGAATGAATCGTTGCACGGAATCAAAAGAACCAAAACTGAGCGTGAATTCAATAAAAACACCAACCACGATTTCGGCTGATCATAGGCGTCCTCCGTCGATGTGGTTCACGAGCGAGGAATGGATTTGGCTTCTTCGAGCCTCCATTGCCATTGCCATTCCTCTGCTTGGCCTCCGGGCGGTCGGTGGCGTGTGCCTGTCTTCGGCACTTAGGCGGTGATGTGGCCGGATCCTTGGGGGGGCGAAACGTGCTGATTGCCATTACCATTGCCATTGCCATTGCCATGGCCGACTTGTCCGGGCTGCGGTTGTTCCCATTTCCTCCATGGTTATGACCTCCATGGTTATGATGGGTGTGCCCTCCGATCGGTGCATGCGGGGCCTGCTGAGCTCCCAGTTGTGCTTCCCGGTGTACTTCCTTGGGCTTTCTTCTTTCTGCTTGCCTTCAAGAATGGTGGCCTTGCCCTCACGGTAGTTGTTGAAGGTAACAATAAGCTGCATCTCGTTCATCATTGAGTCCCTCAAGAACTTCTCTGTTTGGCGGCATCGTGGCCCACATCCGGGGCATAGCGGCGAGCTTGCGAATTCATCCTCTTGTGCCCACGGTTCCCTGGGTAAGTTGCGGAACTCACGCTTCCGACTCATGGCTCCGGTGAGACAAGGCGGTCGGCTTTGGAATTGATCCCATTGATGGCACCAATGGGAAAAGTGGCGGTGTAATTCTCCCCCAAAAGCTGCGGTCCATCCGGTTGATCGGCAAGCGCACCTTCTCAAGCGCATCCAGCGGTGACTAGCTCTCTTCGATCTTGCGGAGCCAATCATCAGCCACAATCGGCTCGGTGCTACTAGAGAACCGGCGGTTCAACCTCAAATAGTCAAGTTGTCCCCGTGGGTGGTGGCGGTGGCGGTGGATTGTTGGCGTTGTTGTTACGATTAAAAAGTAGTTGCATCGTGCATTACGCTCTTTGGAGCAGTGGGTGAGCTCTGGCGGGAAACCGGTTTCCGTCTGGGGCATCGATGTTTTGGAGTGGGTGAGAAGATTAGAATAGAACAATGGTCTATGAAATACACTACCCATATGAATGCACAATCATAACACACCAATCATTTATTCATTCCACTCAAACATTGTTCAAACTTCGATTACAAAAGCTCATGACTAATCGAAGGAAAACATCGGCCTAACGATCGGGAAAAAGTAAAAGATAACATGGTGGTCGACTAAAAGTCTTCATCGTGGCGCCTCCTCTTGGGGTTTCCTTGGTGGTACTCCTTGAAATCCTGATCATTGCTCCGAGGTGCTTCATCTCCCTCGGGTAAAGGTCCTCTCCCAAGTCCATCTTTTCCTCTATGTAGCTTCATCTTGGTCGTCGACTATCTCCATGAAGTCCGTGATTTCTTCCTCATGGCCAAGGAATCTGCGTGCCTTTCCTCCGTTCGATTCGCGGAACAAAAGCTTGGGTGTGTCTTGAGTTCGGGTTGAATCTCCCGTTTCCTTGGAACTCCAAGTCTGGATGTCGAGAGTGGAATCGTCCTCAATGGATCGGATGATATCTCCATTCCTTGCCCAGAAACCATGGCGAGATCTGAGTGATCGGCTCGGCTACTCCTCTCGGAGATGTCCAAGTGCTCGGTAGATCGCCCGTCCCTTCCGATGATCGGTTGAACTGGTGAACTCAAAGTTGATAGGCTCCGTGTGTCCTCAAAGGTTCTCCACAGGATATGCACCTCAATCCTTGGCGGGTGTCGGGAAGTGCATTAGTGGGTTTCCGGTGATCGAGGTAGAGCTATCTTGGTTCACCATTGGACCAGCTTTCTTCAAGGCATCGTCTCATCGGTGGCGAACTCGGTAGAAAACGGGGTGAACTTCGGGGCCATCTAGAATGTTGCAAAGGGAGAAAAGTCGAGAATAAACAGGGGAATTATGGAATGAAAAGGATGAAAGTAAATGGTCTCTTTGGCTTTCGATCCTGGGGTTCCGATCCTCGGTCGTGTGCTCGATACCATCTTGGCGACCTGACCCAAATCGGTCAAATCTACGTATCTACCATCCCAAGATCATCTTTGGTACTCACGTTACATCGATAAAGTAATCAAAGTTCAATCACACCTGAATATCATTAAGCGATTCTCATATAAGTCTTTATTACAAGGGAATAAATTTGGCTCAAGGCCAACTCATGAAATAAACTACAAATCTCGGGCGTCGAAGATAAAGTCCATCCGACTCAAGGGCTGGCGGGTTCCTCGATGGAATATATCTACGCAACATAATACGTTGCAGCCATGTAAATCAGCTTTTGGAATAAGGGCAAGTCATGAAGAATAACAATAATAAAGTTACTAACTCTATATGCATTTTTGGTTGGAGCTCTAAGTTTCATCATTTTGGAAAAGCAAATTTTATCCTACTCGTGGACTTGCTTGCAAATTACTACAATTGTTGGTAGTTATTGAGATGGTTCCCCAACCAATATCTGTTCCCAATTATTAAGTCATAAACCCTCAAATAATTCATTAGTTTTAGTGTTGAGATATCCGAATACTTCCAAGTTCAGGCTCAAATGTCGTGGGGAACGGCTAATCGATTAGATCTTTAACTCTGCGAGGGGTTGGCCTTTCCCATAAAGAATCATTCCCTCCTTTAAAGTCTTCACTTCATGGTGTTTGAAGGCGGCGATAAACAGGGTCTTCAAAAGGTTCTTAAGCTCTGCGGTACCCATCAATCCTAGTTCGTCTACTTCTGTAGTCCGTCCAGGCGTCACTACTAGGTAACCAGCGGCCCATAATGGCTTCGGCTGCGTCTTCGGTCATGGGGCATCCATCCTTCTCTTTGTGGCTGGGTGAAGCTTTCCCGGGATGTCATGGCGCTTCTCCATGCATCCCCCTTTGGGTGCTCAGGTGCCCGTCAACTCCTCCACCCTGTGATTTTCAAGTCCATCTTGATCATTGTAGTTCATGGGGTTGTCATCATCATTGACTCTCACATCTTGCTTATGAATATCACTCATACCCAAAACCTCTCTGAGCATAGCAAAGTAACTACTAAATCCGGGTCATTAACAAGGGTTGGTTCATCCTACCCATGATACTACTCAAGTTTAATGACTTGATTTCACTCCATGCATGGTGGGGTGGTGACAACTACTAATGCACAAAAACATAGGTATAGAAATAACATGATCAAAACTTGCCTTCTTGAATCCTTAAAAAAAGTGTGTAGCAACGAAAACTCTAGGACAAACAATAACACAATAAGCACAAAGTAATAGGATCACATAACACAACATAACAAAAGTAACATAACACAACAAGACAACAAAACCAAATCCAAGGAAAACTCAAAGAAACCAATTCAAAGTTTTCCCTACTCCAAACAATAACTAAATAGTTTTTATATAACAAAAATTCCTTAATATAACCTATCATGGTTTTAAGTTAACTTAACGAAAAGGTTTCACTAAGCAACTAGGAGCAAAAAAATTAATTAAAAAGCTATTATAAAACTCATTTTAGGCCTAATCCAATTTCTATTAAGAAAAATAATTTAAAACTTTTATTAATTATAAATAAAAGTTCATCTACTAGAGTGACAAAACTAACCTAGAATAACTAATCCCAAGTTAAAAAAAATTTATTTACTAATTAATTTATTAGGAAAACAGGAACTAGTTAATTAATTAGAATTAATAGGATTCTGCTTAAAACTAATTATTTATTAATCCTAAAATACCCAAGTTAATTTCTAGGGTTTGGCAATGTTAAAATAAAGTTGGGACAAAAGAATCATGCCAAAATAATTTTTCTAACTAAAGTTATAGCAGATTTACTATTCTGACTAAAACTAAAATAAAGCAATTTTAATTATTTTAACATAGCTCAATATATATTCTACAGAAACTACATAAAATTTGCAATCCAACAAAAAAGAATCACTCAAAAATATTAAACAGAATAAAATATAATTTTTGAAAACATAAACTATTAAAACAGAAAATCAAAATAAAGAAAAAAGCCTAATGGGCCTATTTTCCTTTTAGATAGCCTAACGGGAGGTTAACTAAAGCAACCGGCCTAAAATAAAAAAAACCTAACCTAAAATAAACCGATTGGACCGGCGGTTTTCTAAATAAAACCTACCCCTTGAGTTCTAATCCTAACCATTGATTTAAGATCGGACGGTGTTTCGGCAATTCCAGCCTCGCACCCAAAGTTTCATGCAACCGCTTCCAAAACTTTGAGGTAAACTGCGTTCCTCTATCGACACGATTTTCCTCGGAACTCCATGCGACATACGATCCTGGTCATGTATATCTTGGCCAACTTGGCACTGGTATAGGTAGTCTTCACGGAATGAAGTGAGCTACCTTAGTCAAACGATCAACTACTACCCAGATAGAATCATAACCTGAACGGGTCCTGGGTAATCCTGTGATGAAATCCATACCAAGTTTCTCCCATTTCCAATCGGGAATCGGCAAAGGTTGAAGTAACCCTGCTGGCTTCTGATGTTCTGCCTTAACACGTTGGCAAACATCGTGATATCGCTACGTACTCGGCAATGTCCTTCTTCATACCGTCCACCGTAAACTTTGCTTCAAATCCGGTACATCTTGGTGTTGCCGGGTGAATAGAGTACGGTGAATCATGAGCCTCTGAAGAATTAGCTTCCGAGCTCGGGATCATTGGGCACATAAATACGATCCTCAAACCATATAGTTCCGTGTTCATCCTTACGGAATCCTTTAGCTTTTCCTTCCTCCATCTTTTGCTTTATCTCATCGATTTCCTTGTCCGACTTCTGGGCTTCACGAATCCTTTCGGTCAAGGTGGACTGAACTTCCAGAGTTGCAACAAATCCTTTCGGAACTATCTCCAGTCGGAGATCTCTGAGGTCATCGACTAACTCCTGGGGTAATCCTCCTGTTGTAAGAGTATTTACATAACTCTTACGGCTCAAAGCATCTGCTACAACATTAGCTTTACCGGGGTGGTAATGCAGTCTCATGTCGTAGTCCTTTATCAACTCTAGCCACCTCCTCTGCCTGAGGTTCAATTCCTTCTGCGTGAAGATATACTTCAAACTCTTGTGATCTGTGTAGACATCACAACGATTTCCGATGAGGAAATGTCTCCAGGTCTTGAGTGCATGCACTACAGCTGCTAACTCCAAATCATGCGTGGCATAATTCATCTCATGAGGCCGTAGCTGTCTGGAGGCATAAGCTACAACCTTACCTTCCTGCATCAATACTCCTCCGAGTCCTTGACGAGAAGCGTCACAATAAACCTGGTATTCCTTGTGTATGTCCGGCAAAATCAACACTGGGGCGGTGACCAACCGCTTTCTTCAATTCCTGAAAACTGGCTTCACATTCCTCGGTCCAAACATATTTGGCTTCCTTCTTCAACAGCTCACCATGGGCTTGGCAATCTTCGAAAGTTCTCAATGAACCTCCGATAATATCCTGCGAGTCCGAGAAAACTGCGGATCTCCTTGATCGAGGTGGGTGACGCCAATCGGTGATGATTCAACCTTGGCGGATCAACTGCTATTCCTTCTCCTGAAATAACATGTCCGAGGAATCCAACTTCCTTCAACCAAAATTCACATTTGCTGAATTTGGCATACAGCTGATGTTCTCGAAGCTTCTCCAGAACTAGACGCAAATGTTCCTTATGCTCTTCCTCGCTCTTGGAGAAGATCAATATATCATCGATGAACACCACGACAAATTTGTCCAGATATTCCATGAACACCTTGTTCATCAAATTCATGAAGTATGCAGGAGCATTAGTCAATCCAAATGACATGACGGTATACTCATATAAACCATACCTGGTAGTGAATGCTGTTTTGGGTATATCCTTTTCACGAATCTTCAACTGATGATACCACGATCAAGATCGATCTTAGAGAATACCTTGGCTCCAACAAGCTGATCAAACAAGTCATTGATCATCGGCAGAGGGTACTTGTTCTTGATGGTTACTTCGTTCAATGCACGATAATCCACAACCATCCTCAAGCTCCCATCCTTCTTCTCTACCAAAAGAACTGGGGCTCCCCAAGGTGATGAGCTTGGACGAATATATCCTTTCTCCAATAACTCATTTATTTGATCCTTGATCTCTTTCAACTCATTCGGTGGCATCCGATAAGGTCTCTTGGATATTGGGGCTGTGCCGCAATAGCTCAATCAGAAATTCAATGTCCCTATCCGGTGGCATTCCTGGTAATTCCTACGGAAACACATCGGAAATTCTTGCACTCTGGCACTTCCTCCCGAACAACTCCCGTGAGGGAATGCACTGATTATTCATCTAGCTGTGCTGGCTACATACTTGATCCTCTTACTGCTCCGGGTGGTGAGCAGAATAGACTTGCGAGCACGATCAATGTTCCTTCAAACTTTGACAACCAATCCATGCCTAGGATTACATCCAAGGTCTGGGTTTCCAACACTATGAGGTCCACGGGAAATTTGTGGTTCCCGATGTTGAGGGTTGCAGGACAGCCTACACCTGCCATCATTTCTCCTCCTGCGAACCGACGCGAAGGGGCTTCTAAGGGTTCTAGTGCGCAACCCGTACTTTTCCACAACTACCCTTGATATGAATGAATGCGTTGCACCAGAATCAAAGAGAACCAAAACTGAACGTGAATTCAATAAAAACTTACCAACCACGATGTCGGCTGATCATAGACGCCCTCCACGCCGATGTGGTTCACCCGAGCACGAGGGAATGGATTTGGCTTCTTCATCGAGCCTCCATTGCCATTGCCATTCCTCTGCTTGGCCTCCGGGCGGTCGGTGGCGAGTGCCCCGCCTTCCGCACTTGAAGCGGTGATGTGGCTCAGATCCTTGAGAGCCGGGCAGAACGGTGCTGATTGCCATTACCATTGCCATTGCCATTGCCATGGCCTGACTTGTTGTCCGGCTGCGGTTGTTCCCATTTCCTCCATGGTTATGACCTCCATGGTTATGATGGGTGTGCCCTCCTGAGTACGGTGCATAGCGGGCTTCGCTGAGCTCCCGAGTTGTGCTTCCCCGGCTGTACTTCCGCTTGCGCTTTCTATCTGCTGCTGCTTGCCTTCAAGAATGGTGGCCTTGTCTACCAGCTCCCGGTAGTTGTTGAAGGTAGCCACAATAAGCTGCATGCTCAGTTCATCATTGAGTCCTCAAGGAACTTCTCCTGCTTGGCGGCATCTGTGGCCACATCATCGGGGGCATAGCGAGCGAGCTTGCTGAATTCATCCACGCATCGTGCCACAAGACGGTTCCCTGGGCGTAAGTTGCGGAACTCACGCTTCTTCGCACTCATGGCTCCAGTGAGACATGAGCAAGTCGGAAGGCTTGCTGGAATTGATCCCATGTGATGGCACCAATGGGAAAAGTGGCGGTGTAATTCTCCCACCAAGAAGCTGCAGGTCCATCCAGTTGATGCGCGACAAAGCGCACCTTCTCAACATCGGCGCATCCAACGGTGACTAGCTCTCTTCCGATCTTGCGGGCCAATCATCAGCCACAATCGGCTCGGTGCTACTAGAGAACATCATGGATTCAACCTCGTAAATCGAGTCAAGTTGTCCACAAGGGTGGTGGCGGTGGCGGTGGATTGTTGGCGTTGTTGTTCGATTCGAATAAGTAGTTGCATCGAGGCATTCTGCTGCTGGAGCAGCTGGGTGAGCTCTGGGGAAACCAAAGGTCACGCCTCTGAGGCATCTGATGTTTTGGAGTGGGTGAGAAGATTAGAATAGAACAATGGTCTATGAGAAATACACTACCCATATGAATGCACAATCATAACACACCAATCATTTATTCATTCCACTCAAACATTGTTCAAACTCGATTACAAAAGCTCATGACTAATCGAAGGGAAAACATCGGCCTAACTGATCGATTTAAAAAGTAAAAGATAACATGGTGGTCGACTAAAAGTCTTCATCGATGGCGCCTCCTCTTGGGGTTTCCTTCATGGTACTCCTTCAAATCCTGATCATTGCTCACGAGGGTGCTTCATCTCCACTCGGGTAAAGGTCCTCTCCCAAGTCCATCTTTTCCTCTATCGTGGCAAGCTTCATCTTCGGTCGTCGACTATCTCCATGAAGTCCGTGATTTCTTCCTCATGGCCAAGGAAGTCTGCGCGTGCCTTCTCCTCCGCCCGATTCATGGAACAAAAGCTTCGTGTGTCTTCGAGTTACGGCGAGTCTGAATCTCCGCTTCTTAGAAGACACTCCAAGTCCCGGATGTACGAGAGAGTGAATCGTCCTCAATGGTACGGATGATATCTCCATTCCTTGCCTGCGAGAAACCATGGCGAGATCTGAGTGATCGGCTCGCCCTCAGACTCTCTCGGAGATGTCCAAGTGCTCGGTAGATCGCCACGTCCCTTCCGATGATCCAGCTTGAACTCGGTGAACTCAAAGTTGATAGGCTCCGTGTGTCCTCCAAAGGTTCTCCACAGGATATGCACCTCAATCCAGAGCGGGTGTCCGCGGAAGTGCATTAGTGGGTTTCCGGTGATCGAGGGTAGAGCTATCTTCAGCTGCTTCACCATCTGGACCAGCTTTCTTCGAAGGGCATCGCCTCATCGGGCCGGCGTAACTCCGTAGCAAAACTGGGGTGAACTCGACGGCCATCTAGAATGTTGCAAAGGGAGAAGAGTCGAGAATAGAACAGGGAGAATTATGGAATGAAAAGGATGAAAGTAAATGGTCTCGCTTATGGCTTTCTCGATCCTAGGGGTTACGATCCTACGGTCAGCGTGTGCTCGATACCATCTCTGAGCGACCTGACCCAAAATCGGTCAAATCTACGTATGCATACCATCCCAAGATCATGCCGGTACTCACAAGACATCGATAAAGTAATCAAAGTTCAATCACACCTGAATATCATTAAACGATTCTCATATAGAGTCTTTATTACAAGGGAATAAATTTGGCTCAAGGCCAACTCATGAGAAATAAACTACAAATGCTGCGGAGCGTCGAAGATAAGCGAGTCCATCCGACTCCAAAGGGCAATCGCCAAGCGCGGGCGTAGCCTCACTCCCGATCGAATATATCTCGCAACATAATACGTTGCAGCCATGTAGGTCAGCTTTTGGAATAAGCGGCAAGTCATGAAGAATAACAATAATAAAGTTACTAACTCTATATGCATTTTTGGTGTGGAGCTCTAAGTTTCATCATTTTGCGAAAAGCAAATTTTATCCTACTACAAAGGACTTGCTTGCAAATTACTACAATTGTTGGTAGTTATTGAGATGGTTCCGCCAACCAATATCTCGCTTCCCAATTATTAAGTCATAAACCCTCAAATAATTCATTAGTTTTAGTGTTGAGATATCCGAATACTTCCAAGTTCCAGAGGCTCAAATGTCCGTAATCGGGACACGGCTAATCGATTAGATCTTTAACTCTGCAGAGGGTTGCGACTTTCCCGCAAGAATCATTCCCTCC
Organism: Aegilops longissima; assembly: GCA_021605205.1. Taxonomy (NCBI): domain Eukaryota; kingdom Viridiplantae; phylum Streptophyta; class Magnoliopsida; order Poales; family Poaceae; genus Aegilops; species Aegilops longissima. The sequence goes on along the minus strand of JAHIAM010000015.1, from coordinate 25,268 downwards.
TTTAAAGTCTTCGCACTTCATGGTGTTTGAAGACGGACGAATGAAACAGGGTCTTCAAAGAGTTCTTCCGCTCTGCCGTACCCATCCAATCCTACCGTTCGTCTACTTCTCGTAGTACCGCCCAGCCAGCGTCACTACTAGGGTCAACCCAGCCAGAGCCCATAATGGCTTGCGGCTGCACAGTAAGCTTCGGTCATGGGGCATCCATCCTTCTCTTTGTGGCTGGGTGAAGCTTTCCGCAGGATGTCATGGCGCTTCTCCATGCATCCCGCCACCACTGGTGCTCCAGGTGCCCGTCAACCGTCCTCCACCCAAAGAGTGATTTTCCAAGTCCATCTTGATCATTGTAGTTCATGGGGTTGTCATCATCATTGACTCTCACATCTTGCTTATGAATATCACTCATACCCAAAACCCGCTCACGAGCATAGCAAAGTAACTACTACGTCCCCGGTCATGGTAACAAGGGATTGGTTCATCCTACCACATGATACTACTCAAGTTTAATGACTTCAAGATTTCACTACTGCATGCATGGTGGGGTGGTGACAACTACTAATGCACAAAAACATAGGTATAGAAATAACATGATCAAAACTTGCCTTGCTGATGATCCTCGTAAGCTAAAGAGTCGTAGTAGCAAGCTTCGCACTCCGGAAACTCTACCGAGACAAACAATAACACAATAAGCACAAAGTAATAGGATCACATAACACAACATAACAAAAGTAACATAACACAACAAGACAACCAAAACCAAATCCAAAAGGAAAACTCAAAGAAACCAATTCAAAGTTTTCCCTACTCCAAACAATAACTAACATAGTTTTTATATAACAAAAATTCCTTAATATAACCTAGTCATGGTTTTAAGTTAACTTAACAGAAAAGGTTTCACTAAGCAACTAGGAGCAAAAAGAATTAATTAAAAAGCTATTATAAAACTCATTTTAGGCCTAATCCAATTTCTATTAAGAAAATAATTTAAAACTTTTATTAATTATAAATAAAAGTTCATCTACTAGAGTGACAGAAACTAACCTAGAATAACTAATCCCAAGTTAAAAATAAATTTATTTACTAATTAATTTATTAGGAAAACAGAACTAGTTAATTAATTAGAATTAATAGGATTCTGCTTAAAACTAATTATTTATTAATCCTAAAATACCCAAGTTAATTTCTAGGGTTTGGCAATGTTAAAATAAAGTTGGGACAAAAAGAATCATGCCAAAATAATTTTTCTAACTAAAGTTATAGCAGATTTACTATTCTGACTAAAACTAAAATAAAGCAATTTTAATTATTTTTAACATAGCTCAATATATATTCTACAGAAACTACATAAAATTTGCAATCCAACAAAAAAAGAATCACTCAAAAATATTAAACAGAATAAAATATATGAATTTTTGAAAACATAAACTATTCTGCTAAAACAGAAAATCAAAATAAAAGAAAAAAGCCTAATGGGCCTATACTGTGCCCTGTGCGTTAGATAGCCTAACGGGCCCTAGGGTTAACTAAAACGAACCGGGCCTAAAATAAAAAAAAAACCTAACCTAAAAATAAACCGATTGGACCGGCCGGTTTTCTAAATAAAACCTACCCCTTCGGGGGTTCTAATCCTAGCCATTGATTTAAGATCGGACGGGGTGTTTCGGCTGACTTACGGACTCCGGACGGCGGCGGCGGCGGCGATAAAAGGCCGTCGGGGCTTGAAGGCCGGGAGGTCCCATGAGTCGTCGGGAGGATCTTGAGCACGCGGGTGGTTCGGTGGGGTCGGGGTGGTCGGGTGGACTAGGGTGGCGGCGGCGGCGACTTTGGCGCGTGGCGAGCTCGGGTCTCCGTGAGCTCGGGAGGAGAGGGAGAGAGGTCCCGCGAGGCTAGGGGGAATGGGGTGCGGAGGCTCGGCTTTTATAGCCTGGGGGTCGGGCGGCCGGGGGTCGATCAGGCGGATCGGGATCCGGATCCTTGGATCCGCGATCTCCATGAGGTCGATCGTGGGCGGGGGGGAAGAAGAGGGGGGCCCACGGGTCAGAGAGAGAGGAGGGGTGAGGCGATCGGGTGGCGAAGCCTAGGGATTCGGGCGAGGGCGAGGCCGGGCTGGGGCTGGCTGGCTTGGCCTAGTGGGCCGGTGGCTTGGGCCAGCCTTGGGTCTGGCACTGGCTGGGCTGGGGTGGCTTTGGTGGCGCCCGGTGTGTTTTTTTTTTATTTTTTAAATAAAACAAAACAAAAATAAAACAATATCTATAAATATTTTATATAGGGTATATATATACCAAAATGATCAGGGGAATATTCCCTTTCATTTGAACATTTTTCCAAAGGCAAAATCCAAACTTCATAAAAATCTATTTTTTTCAAATTCAAATAGATTTCAGATTTGAATCCAAATCTTTTGGCAATGTTTTCTTCTGATATTTTTGGAGTGTCATGTTTGCTCCTCTCATACTTTTGATCAAGTATTTATCAGGCTTAGTTTTTGAAATGATTCCCACATGCCAAAGTTTGAAATTCAAATTCAAAACTCAAAATTCTCTGAAACTTCAAATGGCATTCAAATTCAAACAGGATGCATAGGATGCTTATCTATAATTGTAAAACATTCCAAATAGGAAATTTGGGATGTTACACTACGGGTCCGTAGTTAGTAGCTAGATGGCTTCCTCTCTCTTGCTGAATTCTCAATACAATGGTCTCTTGGAGATCCATATGATGTAACTCATTTTGCGGTGTGTTTGTTGGGATCTGATGAACTTCGAGTTTATGATCAGTTATATCTTTTTATACCGATGAAAGTTATTTGAGGTTCTTTGATCTCTTATATGCATGATTACATATAGCCTCGTATTTCTTCTCCGATATTTTGGTTTTGTTTGGCCAACTTGATCTATTTATCTTGCAATGGGAAGATGTGCTTTGTAGTGGGTTCGATCTTACGGTGCTTGATCCCAGTGAAAGAAAGGGAACCGACAGGTATGTATCTTTGCTACTAAGGATAAACGATGGGGTCTATCTCTACATAGATAGATCTTGTCTACATCATGTCATCGTTCTTATTGCATTACTCCGTTTTTCCATTAACTTAATACACTAGATGCATGCTGGATAGCGGTCGATGTGTGGAGCAATAGTAGTTGATGCAGGCAGGAGTCAGTCTACTAATCTTGGACGTGATGCCTATATAATGATCATTTCGTGGATATCATCATAATTATTTGAAGTTCTATCAACTGCCCAACAGTAATTTGTTTACCCGCCGTTTGCTATTTTTCTCGAGAGAAACCACTAGTGAAATCTACGCCCCCCGGGTCTTCTTTCTCATATATTTGCTTTTGCGATCTACTTTTTCCTTGCTTTTATTTTCAGATCTATTAAACCAAAAATACAAAAATACCTTGCTGCAATTTATTCTTATTTATTTTGTTTGCCGTTCGATCTATCAATCTACTAAATTTTCCTCACGTCCGTTTTGCCTATCTTGAGGTGTCGTACCCCGGAAGGGATTGGCAACCCCTAAACACGTCGGGTTGCGAGGATTTGTTATCTGTGTGCAGGGGCTGTTTATGTTGTGTTGCTTGGTTCTCCTACTAGTTCGATAACATTGGTTTCATATATGAGGGAAATACCTACCGCCGCTGTGCTGCATCATCCCTTCCGCTTTCGGGAAATACCGACGTAGCTTCAAGCGACATCACTGGTGCCTACTCCAGCGAGGAAAGGGAAAAAGAAGAAGCGGGCGGCCAGGACCGGGGAGCCGCGCGTCAAGTGGGCGTCCAAAGAAGATGAGTGCCTTGCCGAAGCATGGAAGACCGTCTGCCTCGACCTAATCACCGGCACGAACCAGAATGTTGACACGTACTAGGATCACATCAAGTCGAAGTTCGATGAGCGCAAGTTGGTCGACCCCTACTTCGCTAGCATCCACATGCAACGCGACTCGAAGGCCATGGTGAACCATTGGGCGCTCATCCAAACGGCCTGCAATAAATGGCATGGGATCGTCGAGGAGGTCGCGGCTCACTCAGAAAGCGGCGCCAACGTCGAGGGTCAGGTATGCACAGACGCCGGTTCTCGCTCCTTTTCGTCATGTGCATCGCTGGCACTTGTTCTTCGGCGTAGATGGTTCAGATGTTTGCCATGTACCGCCAGGACAGCAGCACCGACCAAGAGTTCAAGTACCCCCATGTGTTCTCCCAGATCGAGAAGTGCGAGAAGTGGGCAGATGTCCGACGCACCCTCGCCAAGGCCAAGGAGACGTACAAGCCGGACGCGCCGACGCTGGGCGCGGCTGATAGGCGCCCAGACGGCAACAAATGAGCCAAGACGACGAAGGAAGCCACACCGGCTACAAGCATCCATCAAGCAATGTATCGCCGACACCAAGAACCACGCCGCCTAGAGGGAAGAGAAATTTGAGGCGCTGTGGTCGGCGTTGATGACGAACAACGCTGTCAAGCTCGACCTACTCCGGACCAACGCCGCGGCAAAGAAGAAGAACACCGACCTGGCATTCCTGATGGGGGTGGACATGTCGACGATGGACGAGCAGGTCAAGGTGTGGTACTTGGTGGAGCATGGCCTCATCTTGAACCAGATGCCGTCGACGATCGCGCCAACTGCCACGCCGACCCCAACGTCTCCGCCAAGCCCGAGCGATGATGCCTCCACGACGCCCAGGACAGAAGCCGCGCCGACGCCGACCAGTCCGCGCACGCCGACTCCTGCCAGTCCGACGTCGGAGAACAACGCCGCCGTTTGCTGCATTGCCTCCGCGTCCTTCCTTTTGAACGCCGAACTTTCGAGTGATTGATCACCGAACTATGTCGCAGCTGTTGATCGCCAAACTTGTGGCATTTCTTGGGTAGCAGGAAATATCTAGTTTGAATTTATACCATCTTGGGCCGACACTTGGGGGCGTGGCTGGGAACTAGATCGACCGAAGGGCCAAAATAGCGTCGGCCGGTGCGCTGGGGACCCGAACGAGTGGAGATGCTCTTACCAGTCTTATTTGAGAAAGGGTTCTCACCATTTTAATATGGGTATTTTCTCAATTGATATTTCTTGATATTTCTATCAAGATTGTGTTTGCTCTTGTCTTTAGCTTTCCAACAAACCTGATTTCGTCGAATTCGGAACTCGTATGCGAAAGTTATGGTTGTTTTGATCTTACCTATTTTACATAGGCCGGTTGTACCGCTTCATACACCGGTTGTACCGGTCGACCGGTACTACCGGTGTTTGGGGTTGTTGTACTGCCCCAGTGAGGGAGTCCCGGATTAGGGGGTGTCCGGATAGCCGGACTATGACCTTTGGCCGGACTCCTGGACTATGAAGATACAAGATTGAAGACTTCGTCCCGTGTCCGGATGGGACTTTCCTTGGCGTGGAAGGCAAGCTTGGCGATACGGATGTGTAGATCTCCTACCATTGTAACCGACTCTGTGTAACCCTAACCCTATTCGGTGTCTATATAAACCGGAGGGTTTTAGTCCGTAGGACGAACAACAATCATACCATAGGCTAGCTTCTAGGGTTTAGCCTCTCTGATCTTGTGGTAGATCTACTCTTGTACTACCCATATCATCAATATTAATCAAGCAGGAGTAGGGTTTTACCTCCATCAAGAGGGCCCGAACCTGGGTAAAAACATCGTGTCCCTTGTCTCCTGTTACCATCCGCCTAGACGCACAGTTCGGGACCCCCTACCCGAGATCCGCCGGTTTTGACACCGACATTGGTGCTTTCATTGAGAGTTCCTCTGTGTCGTTGCCGTCAGGAAGGATGCCTCATCCCGTCTTTAAAGATGGGACTGTTGCTAAAGAAGCTTTGGCTGTCGGCCAAACTCTCCGGCTAGGCGGTTTTCTTATGACCGCCTGTTCGGCCGCCGCGCCGACGATGACTTCTCGGGTCATCGAAAGCAATCTTCACGTTAACTCGGGCTCGCCGGCGGTTAGATCGATGGAGCTCTCTTCCTTAAACGAGCTCTTGGATCGCGCCGCCGCCAGGAGTCGCTTCTGAGACTATGATCAGATTGGGCTAAACCCGATCCGAGAGATCAGCTCTCCCGGGTTACCCACCACGTTGTTGTGGTGGAGGAACAATACGGCGACCCTTCTTCTATCTTAAGGACTAGCCACGTCCGGATTCCCAATCCCTCCATTCCGGATTCCCGCGGAGGAGAGGACGTCACTCAAGCCCTGAACCTAAAGTCAGGCAGCGGGCTAGATTCATTGGACAACATCCAAGAATCCAAGCTTCCAAGTTCGGAAGCTCCTCGGCCCTTAAGTCTCAGATTGGGCGCGGTTCCGGATTTAATTCCACCCGCCCACCCAAACATAAGCAACCTATCTCAAATTCGGCAAGAGCCCTTGAAGCGATACACCATTCTTGGGTCGATTCCTCCTAGTTATGGACAGGATAAAGGACTGCCGCGAGGAGGACGCAATCTCATTATTCTGCAACAATTGCACGGACAACGGGATCCTAACGCTATAAGTCTTCGTGACATTACACGCTTTGCTGACTTGGCGTCCATAGTACGAAAGTACTGTGCGATGGAAAGCGCCTGGAAAACCGAATCAAGATTTTGGGACAATCCGGCCTTGAATACAACCCCAGTCCGAAATAAAAGGGTGCATCATCGCCAGGCATCTGGGTTAAATACCAAAAAGCAAAAACCCTCTGTAGGGCATGGAACCGTACTGGAGGGATGGCTCAATGGACCTGTAAAATTCATAATCTGAGGCGCCACTCCAACTCATAGCCTCGAGCATGTTGGATACTACGGCGGTGGCCAAAAGTGGCAAAGAGCTTCTAGCTCTAGAGCACCGACCCAAGGATACCAGTACGGTATTAAAAGTCTTCGAGACTTTCGCATCAAATAATATGCGGAAACGAACACTCCATAGCCTTGCCGAAGTCTACCAAGTAGCAACAATAAACCCATGGAGTGACACGGCTATTACCTTTAATGCCAGTGACGAACCTAAATTCGAAAAGCCCGAGCACCAGCCGCATTGGTCCTCGGTCGATAGTGGATGGCTTTCGCCTTACCAAGGTACTCATGGGCGGTGGCAGCGGATTGAACCTCATTTATGAGAAACCCTCCAAAAATGGAGATAGATGGAGCCGCATTGAGCGAAGCAGCACAACCTTTAGAGGAATAATCCCGATCGGGAAGCACTGTTGTCAGGGAAAAATCACCTTTGGATGTGGTGTTACGGCGCCGGATAATTACAGGTCCGAGGAGATCACGTTCCAAGTGGCCCCGTTCAGCAACGGATACCACGCTCTATTAGGGCGAGAGGCATTCACAATTTTCCAAGCTATACCCCATTATGGTTACATGAAGCTCAAAATGCTCGGGCCCAACGGAATCATCACTCTTGCTAGTGACCCGGACATAGCACTCCGCGCCAAAAATAAGACAGCCACACTGGCCCTTGAGGCACTATCCGAAGCCCTAGCCGCCGAGGAACTCACTGCGCTGCGCTCCATGGTGAATAGGGACGATGTGATACTCGATAAGAGATCCAAATCCACTTCCTTCAAACCAGCGGACGAAATAGTTAAATTCCAAGTCCATCCAACGGACTCTACAAAAACAGCCTCCATCGGGGCACAATTAAATCCTGATGTAGGCGCCGCACTAAGAGAATTCCTCTGCGAAAATTGGGACATTTTGCAGCACCCTTCGGACATGCCAGGAATCCCACGCCGGCTGGCGAGCACAGCCTAAACATCCTAAAAGATTCAAGCCGATCAAGCGGGCTCTTGGCGTTTCTCGAACCCAAGAGACAGGCCATGGCAGAGGAGCTAGCCAAACTATTGGAGGCCGGATTCATCAGAGATATAAAACATCCGGACTGGATAGCAAACTTGGTGATGGTACCAAAGAAGGACAAATCCTGGTGCCTGTGCGTCGATTTCAAGGACCTCAACAAGGCCTGCCCAAACGATCCCTTCCCCCTCCCCCGCATCGATCAAGTCATCGACGCTACCGCAGGACACGATTCATTGTGTTTCCTCGACGCATACTCCGGCTACCACCAAATTAAGATGGCAGAGCCTGACCAAGCCGCAACGGCATTCATCACTCCATATGGCCCATTCTGCTTCAACACAATGCCCTTCGGGCTCAAAAATGCCGGCGCAACATATCAGCGCATGATTCAGACATGTCTGGTAAACCAGATCGGCAAAACAGTGGAGGCATACATAGACGATGTGGTCGTCAAAAGCAAGCACGTCGAAACTCTAGTAGACGACTTGAGGCTCACATTCGATAATCTCCGAACATATGACATTAAGCTCAACCCGGAAAAATGCGTTTTTGGCATACCAGCCGGAAAGCTCTTGGGCTTCATCGTATCCGGTAGAGGAATTGAAGCAAACCCAGCCAAGATCCGAGCTCTGTCACAATTGGATATCCCAAAAGACCTCAAACAAATACAAAAATTGACTGGATGCGTGGCGGCTCTAAGTCGCTTCATCTCCCGTTTGGGAGAAAAGGCATTACCCCTTTATCGCCTCCTCCGGCACACCGAACACTTTGAGTGGACGGATGCCGCCATGGCCGGAGTCGAAGAAATAAAAGCCATATTGGCAACAAACCCGGTCCTGGCCGCGCCCAACATAGGCGAACCAATGCTATTATACATCGCGGCAAATCATCAAGTTGTAAGCGCGGTTCTCGTTGTCGAACGAGAAACGGACGGACACAAGTTCCCTCTTCAAAAACCAGTTTACTACGTGTCCACTATCCTAACTCCATGCAAGTCACGGTACCCGCATTATCAAAAGATAGCGTACGCGGTGTTTATAGCATCCGGAAGCTGCGACACTACTTTCAAGAGTGTTCAATAACAGTAGCCTCCGAAGTACCCTTAACGACATTATAAACAACCGCGACGCGATGGGCGGATCGCCAAATGGGCCATTGAGCTCCTCCCGTTCGACATAACCTATAAGCCACGGAGAGCTATTAAGTCGCAAGTTTTGGCCGACTTAAATGCGCGAATGGACGGCCGAACTCCCTAAAAGTGCGGCGCATATTCCAACTGGATAATGCACTTGACGGCTCCAAAATGTTGGCTAGCTCGGGGCTGGCGTCGTCTGACGTCCCCAACCGGAGATACAATTCAATCGTACTCCAGATAATGTATCGGACTCCAACAACGCGGCGAATCTGAGGCCCTTCTACATGGTCTCCGGATGGCGGTCTCCATGGGCATTCAACGCCTAGAGGTGCGCGATTGAACCTCGCGATATCCCAAATAAATGGAGACTTTGATGCCAAGGATCCGAAAATGGCAGCCTATCACAATGCCGTCCTAAAAATGTCAGCTCGGTTTGAGGGCTCGAATTTCATCATATAGCCGGGACAACAACCAAGCAGCGGAGCGTGTTGGCATGCATCGGCGCAAGCGCGATGCTGTCCCCAACATCTTCCTAGAGAGCTGTTCAAGCCATCCATATTATGGGAGGAGAGTCCGGAAATAACAATCCGGACCCAACCGCCTTGCCCACACGAACATTCGACACGCTTGGTGGTTCTACCAACGAAATAACATCCTCATTACGTAATAATCACAGTCATTGCCCGTGGACAGAACCATTCCTAGCCTACCTAACCAGGCAGGAACTCCCGAGGACCAAAACAAGGCCCGCTGCATAGTGCGGCGATCTAAAGCCTCCAAAGTCCATGAGGAGAGCTTTATAAGAAAAGCACAACCGAGTCCTTCAAAGGTGTATCTCCGAAGAAGAAGGGCGGAATCTCCTGGCTGAAATACATGCGAGACTCGGCGGGCACCACGCCACAGCTCGGGCCCTTGTAGGCAAGGCCTTCCATACAGGATTTTATTGGCCGGCGGCCGGGCGGATCTCGGGACTTAGTCCAGCGATCGTCGGATGCCAGCTCTTTGCTAATCAAAGCCACATGCCACCCACCGCCCTCAAAACTATACCCATCACCGGCCCTAAACAGTGCAGGGGCTTGACATGGTCGGACCCCTTAAAGGGGAACCCACAAGCAAAAATACCTACTAGTCATGGTGGATAAATTCACCAAATGGATAGAGGCCAAGCTGTCAAGGCGGCGAATCCGGACCGGTGATAGACTTCATATCGGGGTCGTACACGTTACGGTGTCCCCCATAGCATCATCACTGATAACGGCACGAACTTTACGGCCGACGAGGTCAAACTCTGGTGCAAAAACATGGGCATTAAGCTCGACTACGCCTCAGTCTATCACCCTCAAACTAATGGTCAAGTTGAGCGAGCAAATGATCTAATTATGAGCGGCATCAAACCCAGATGAGTGCAGTCCCTCAAGGAATCTAACACGCACTGGGTAGAGGAGCTCGACTCCGTACTCTGGGGGCTGCGGACCACTCCGAATCGCACGACCGGATTCACACCATTCTTTATGGTATACGGCGCAGAGGCAGTTTTGCCCTGCGACATAATTCATGACTCACCTCGCGTGCGCATGTACGAAGAAAGAGAAGCCGAGCTCAATCGGCAGGACAGTTTGGACGCCTTGGAGGAGGAGCGTGACGGAGAAAAAGCCCGTTCCGCATTCTATCAACAGGAGGCTCGAAGATATCAAAGCAGAGAAGTACGGGCCAAAACTTACAATGTTGGCGAGCTAGTTCTATGCCTGCCGGACAAGAAAAAGGACAAACTAAAGCCCAAATGGGAAGGTACCTTTATCATCGACCAAGTCCTGACCGGTGGAGCGTACCGTCTGCTAGATGCATCGGATAACCGACTCGAGCCGAACCCATGGAACACAGCATGTCTCCGAAGATTCTACGCCTAGCGCCGAATTCTGAATTCGTCTCCTTCCTCTGTCCATATTTTACATTTTAGCTGTCTTCTATTTTTCTCCTTCTCCCTCCCTTTTTTCTTTCAAGCCTTGGAAGGCTCGTTAGCGCATTGTTCGCACACCCTTGAAGCGCTATCCGCGCTCATTGTACCTGGGGGCTTCTTTCACAGAAGCTTAATTATAAGGGCTTTATGCCCAATACATGTGTCACACTTCCGCATGTACCTTTTATTCACCATTATATGCATCGATATGACTTAAGTTTTGGCCAAGATGGGTTGCCTGGCTCCTGTGCTTACCCCTACGTTCCTGATTGTTCGGCTAGGTGGTAAAGGGAGCACCTCTACGATTATTCTTGGTGGGTCAGCGGATGTGTACCTCGGTACCGGTGAAGCCGAAAGCTAGCATTCTTAAGAGAATATTCGGTCGATGAACTAAAAGAAGATTTCTTACCTATTTATTTATCTGCCCCCAGATGTTTTTCTGCTTTTTTTGCAGTCCGGACATGCACTTTAGGGCATGCCTCCTAGGGAAAGGAACCCCTAACGGAAGTATTCTCCCTGGAAGATGTTTCTTACTAACCATGTAATATAACATAACTAGTTGGGCACTTGTCTGACAAAGCACTAATGACCCCTATGCCTGGTCTCCACGCATGCCGGTTTTTATATAACCGCGAGGGTATTCGGACACACTCCGGACTATCGGGTCCCGAGGTTGAAGCGAAAAGGTCCACTAAGACAAACGATCTACAATCCGGCTAGAAGGCATTTTACATGTCACTTTAAATTACATAGTCAATTTGACTGATTGTATTCCTCTTCAATGCCATCTAACAGGCTGTCTAGTTTACAGTCTTGCTGGGAATACTTTGCGGCCAATTCTACCTGGCCGTACACTAAGCTCAAAGGGATCTCCTTCCCATCAGGCCCCACAGGTCCGACCTCGGCCATTTGGTTTGAGTCAGCCTTTGTGTACCGCGTCTTCACCATGGCCCAGGCCTCCCTGGCGCCTTGATGGCAGGCCGATATCTTCCATAATCGGAAGCGCCGCCGCGCTCCCTGGAGCCTCTCTGCAAGCTCCCCAAGGCCTTCGGGCAGGGCGACAGATGGCCACAAGGCACAGGCGGCGCCTTTCATCACTGCCGAACTTCGTTAAATGCGGTTGTAAACTTCGGGAAGAAGGTCACCCGTAGAACCGGGCATTTCCTCTGCAGGACGGCCTGTGAGCATACCAACAGACATAACTCTGTTAATCGACTTCCTCGCCGAACTCTTTTTTTAAGTTCGTTTAAGCACTTACTAAAAATGTCGCGTCGAAGCCGTCGATTCTCCTTAACGGAGTCAGACAGCTGGGTACGAACATCCTTTAGCTCCTCACCCAACTGAGTGTTGGCATCTTGGAGATTATTTTTCTCCTGCCTCACCCTCGTCAGCACGTTCTCGCCGGCCTTTAACCGGCGCAAGAGCTGTTGCTTGTCCGGATCTACCACGGTGCCATCTGCAATGTCATTGTCAGATCTATACACACGCCGTACTTCATAACATACTTATCTTTTAAAAGCGCATGTTACCAGAGGGAGCCTCCTTGGCTTCCCCTGTCGCGGCTTGTGCGGCCTCAAGTTGGGCTTTGCACTCTTCAAGCTCCTGGGACAATTGGGTATTCTTTTCTGTAAGATCCTGCACAATAAATGATCCTTAAATCAGTTATTCTAACTATTTTAAGTCTCGGGGGCTACTGGTATATATAACCATCAAATTTTCTCACCCTTATGTCTTTCACATACTGCTCCGTGGCTCTGGCTAGACCATTTGAGCGGCACGGAGGTGCGCGTCTCCCGAATTGAAGGCATCCAATGCCTCTTGGGAGAAACATGCGTCACGAAGAATTGTCCGGCGGCGCCTGTGATTCATGGCACTCTCCACCTCGGAGTTGGTGGCGGACAATCTGTCGGCATCCTCTGTCGGAGGAGCATCTGACGCACGCCTATTGTTCGCCTCCGCTTCTGGGCCTCGCTTTGAAGCCTGGCTAGCAGAGGCTCGATTGGCAACCTCTCCGGATATAGTCCGGTGAGCGCTCTTTTTCCTGAAAAGAGCACGACGTTAGTATGCCTTCCGAATAAAACCTGGGAATAAGGCGACACGCCATACCGTTGCGCCGGCGCTTCAGTCCGGACCGCACTTCTTTTTAGCCTCTTTGGGCGTGCTGCCCCATGTTGGCTGGCCACATGAGTTCGGCCTTCCGCCTCAAGGGCTCCCCCTGCAAAACACCATTGATATACGGTGGTCAAAGATAAGCACAGAGGGATCGTTTCTAAAGTATTGGGACTTCGGTCTCAATTACCTGTGAGGCTGGAAATATTCCGGGGTAATCGGCCGTAATGGCAACCAAGGCATTATCGATGCTCAGTTGGTAAAATACCCCATCGATCAGCTCCACAGATATGTCCGAATCCTCTTGGGAGGCGGATCGAGGACCGTTCGGATCCTCGGGTTGTGGAGGTGGGCTGTGTATATCTTCTACGGCCGGTGCAATTCCTGCGTCAAGATCACAAGATAAGGTACTTAACTATGGGAATATGGAACGGATGGGCATAAAGAAATGTCCGCTTACCCAGCTTGGAGGATTGTTCATAGAAAACCCGTCCTGAGGATTGACGCGAAGAAATTCTTCCTCTTCTCCCTTGTACAATGCGGACAAGATCTTCATTAGATCGGCGACCGATCCCGGCCCCTTACGGCCATGACGGGTGGCATCATCCTCCCCGTTGAAATCCCACATGGGGTGGCCCCTATAGTGGAGCGGCTGCACTCCCCGCATAATGCATGTGGCCATGACCCCGATCATGGTCAATCCGGAATGAGCCAACAACCTTATTCGGCTCATCAGGTAAAGGACGTCCCTGTCATTCTCCCTCTGGGGGCTCCGAGGACGCCAGCTTAGGCGTTTCTTTAGAGGAGCATTACTGAACTCCGGGAGGCCGATCCGAGCAGGTCCGGCGGGGCGTCTTCTATATAAAACCATTCGAAGGCCAGTCTTGGGCGCCTTCTTCGGGGATCCGGGTAGATATCCGGTCCCGGCGATGCGCCATAGTTCGGCTCCGCCAACTTGATATATCGACCCCTCCTGAGAACGGGGTACGAGGCAGAACAGCCTCTTCCACAGCGCGAAATGAGCCTCGATGCCCAAAAACAGCTCGCAAAGGGCCACGAAGCCCGCAATATGCAGAATGGAGGCAGGCGTAAGGTTGTGCAACTGGAGGCCATAGAACTCCAGGAGCCCCTGGAGAAATGGATGAATTGGAAATCCGAGCCCTCTTATCAAATAAGGGACAAGGCATACCCGCTCTCCTCGGGAGGGACTGGGGACGCTCTCCGCTTGTTTTCCGCCCTTATAGGTGGCGAGTCCGGCTCGAACCGGAACCATGAAGGCTGGGGAAGAAACCCTTGGTTTGGGCGTCACTAACTTCATTGTGCGGGACGGACATCTCTCCCAATCTCGAGGCTGAGGACTAGGAGGCGAGAGGAGGAGCAGCGTCGACCGTCCATGATGGAATGGGTTTACATCGGATGCGCTCCGATGAAAGCTCGCGAAGGGAAGGTGGTGTGATTTGGATCTAGATCCTCGTCTCTTATATAGGCAGCTCATTTGCGCAGCTAGGGGGATATATGTAAAAATACCCTGTCTTTTCGCATTCATTCAAGACGTGGAAGATGGCCATTATTGGGCGTGGAAGCCAAGGAGCGTGATGTTTACAAGAAGCCGGACACTATTCAAAAAGGGACACATGATTTGGAGAAGAACCCGCCTTGCAATGCGAAGACAATCTATCGCGGACTCGTTGTCATTGAAGCCTGGTTCGGGGCTCTTGAGGAGTCCCGGATTAGGGGTGTCCGGATAGCGGACTATGACCTTTGGCCGGACTCCTGGACTATGAAGATACAAGATTGAAGACTTCGTCCCGTGTCCGGATGGGACTTTCCTTGGCGTGGAAGGCAAGCTTGGCGATATGGATGTGTAGATCTCCTACCATTGTAACCGACTCTGTGTAACCCTAACCCTATTCGGTGTCCATATAAACCGGAGGGTTTTAGTCTGTAGGACGAACAACAATCATACCATAGGCTAGCTTCTAGGGTTTAGCCTCTCTGATCTCGTGGTAGATCTACTCATGTACTACCCATATCATCAATATTAATCAAGCAGGAGTAGGGTTTTACCTCCATCGAGAGGGCCCGAACCTGGGTAAAAACATCGTGTCCCTTGTCTCCTGTTACCATCCGCCTAGACGCACAGTTCGGGACCCCCTACCCGATATCCGCCGGTTTTGACACCGACACCCAGACTTGGTCTGGTGGTTGTACCGGCCCTGTACCGCTCTACCTCCGGACTGGGTTCTGTTGTGGAGCGGTTCTTGGGCGGTTGTGGGATGGTTTTACCGGTTAGTTTTAGTTTAACCGGTACTATCGGTGCCCAGGGTGGTTGTACCGCTTAGTGATTTTCCCACAGGTAGGTTTTTTCTCTGCTTCAGTCGATTGTACCGGTACTTGCACCGGTTGTACCGGTCCTATAGTTTTCTGCACATAACGGGCAGATTCATGGGGACCTATAAAAGGGGATCTTCTTCCCCATTGGACCCTATCCCTTAAGCTCGTATTCTTCCCCCATTGTTGACCTTCTTCGAGCTTGCTATCTCTCAATCCCTCCAATGATTATTGCTAGTTCTTGAGGGAAAAGAGAGAGGAGATCTAGATCTACGTTTCCACCAATCACTTTCTCCTCTATGTGAGGGGAACCCTTTGGATCTAGATCTTGGAGTTCTTCGTGTTCTCTTCTTCGTTCTTCCTCTCATTTTCCTCCCTAGCATTAGCTGCTTTGGTGGGATTTGGGAGAGAAGGACTTGGGCACTCCGTGTGCCCTTGCCATTGCATTTGGTGCATCGTTTTGAGTTCTCCACGGTGGTTCGTGGAAGTTAAGTTGAGAAGCTTGTTACTCTTGGGTGTTTGGGCACCCTAGAGCTTGTTCCTCTTGGGTGCCTTGCTGCCCTAGACGGTTTGTGTTGTCGGAGCTCAATCATTATGGTGTAAAGCTCCGGGCAAGCGTCGGGGTCTCCAATTAGGTTGTGGAGATCGCGCCGAGCAACTTTACAGATACCGGTGACCGCCCCCAAGGATTGCCAAAGTGTATGGGTTCGGTGACCGCCCCCAAGGGTTGCCATTTGTATGGCTTCAGTGACCGCTCTCAAGGGTCCCTTAGTGGAATCACAACATCTTGCATTGTGCAAGGGCGTGAGGAGATTACGGTGGCCCTAGTGGCTTCTTGGGGAGCACTATGCCTCCACACCACTCCAAACGGAGATTAGCATCCGCAAGGGTGTGAACTTCGAGATACATCATCGTCTCTGTGTGCCTCGGTTATCTCTTACCGAGCCCTTTACTTATGCACTTTACTTTGTGATAGCCATATTGTTTGATGACATATATCTTGCTATCACCTAGTTGTTTATCTTGCTTAGCATAAGTTTTTGGTACACATAGGTGAGCCTAGTAGTTTTAGGTTTTGTGCTTGACAAATTAAATGCTAGTTTTATTCCGCATTTGTTCAGGCCTAACCCATAATTATTTTAAAGTGCCTATTCACCCCCCTCTAGGTGACATCCACGATCTTTCAATTGGTATCAGAGCCTCGTCTCTCATTATTAGGCTTTACCGCCTAGAGAGTAAAGATGTCGACTAGGGGATTAGGATTCTCTGACACTCTTAGTTTTGATGTCACAAATTTTTATATTTGGGTAATTTGCATGCTTAATCTCTTTAGGGTCATGGACCCAAATTTAGAGCGAATTGTAGATATGGTTTTTTCTCCTCCAAAGGATCCCCAAAGATTATCTTTATAGGATGATAAAAACTCTTATCTCAATGCTCAAGCTTCTAACGTGCTTTTTGATGCTTTGAGCAATGTAGTTATATTTCAACTCATGCCATTTCGGGACGCTCATGAGTTCTGGACAAAACTTCAAGATAAATATGGTGTATCCAAGATTTGTGGGGATGTTGTTCTCCCTCCACCTCCGGCCGCGCGGTGTTCTCAACTTCTTCTACTTCACCTACATGTGGATTGCCACAAGGTAATGATATAGTGAGTAGTATTGATCATTGCAATGATGATAGTGTGCTTGTTGTTGATGATCCTTCATCACTATCTTATGGGAATGCTCTTTCTTTGGACTTCAACACTTCGAGCTCTCTAAAGTTTTCTCATGCTTGTGTTGATAGTCCTTGCATATCATGTAGAAATTGCTTGACTAAATCTCATGATGATATGCTTGATATGTCTTGTTGCCATGACAAACACGCATGTATTTCCTCGAGTTGTTGTGCTAACAATGTAGAGGAAACCCAACACTCCATGAAACACAATGTGGTCTTAAATGATGCTTCAAGGGATCCAACATCATCATCTATTGCTTCTCACTTTTTTCTTATGGCTAAGGCTTCAAAGGTATCTCCCACTTTGAATCCCAATATATCGTGTTATGATGATGTTGATGATGATAAGAATGATGATGATGTTGATAATGATGAAAAGGATGATAATGTTGCCTCCTTAAAAATTAAGGAGGAAATGATTTTTAAAGCTCTTCATAAAAATAAAATTGCTTGTTCCAACTTCATGGAAATCATGTCTATTGCCATTGAGGGCAAGAAATACATTGAGGAGTTGGAATCTCATCTCGAGGAGCATGAGGCCACCATTGATAAAATAGAAAGTCATGAGCGTGATTACGCTAATGAGATTGCGGACCTCTCTCAAGCTCTTGAACTTGAACAAACCACCAAGGAATCTCTTGAGGAGGCCTTTGCTCTAGAATTATCTAGAGTGAGGGAATCTCATGATAGAGCTCTTGAGGTGGCCAATGATTTTGAAACTAAAAATAAGAAGCTTGAAGTTGCGCATGCTAAATTCCTAGAGGAATTTGGGCATCTCAAAAATGGCTCAAGGGTCGTTAATAGTGAGCTCATCGGACTCACCGAGTCTCATGCACAACTTAAAGCTTCATATCAAAAAGAGCTTGCCAAGTTGCCTTATCCTCTTGTTGTTAATGATGATGCATGTGCTACTAACTCTATTTCTTGTGAAGCATCCATTTTGAAGAAGAATGTTGAGCTAAGGTCTCAACTTGAGTTGTTATCTAGCAATTATGGGAAATTGATAGAAAATCATGAAAAGCTCTTAAATGCTCATGATGATCTTCTAGTATCCCATAATGTGCTAAAGATAGCTCATGAGGCTATGACTACCAAGGTAACATCTAGTGAGCCTCATGTGGATACTAGCACTACTTCAAGTCAAATTGCTATATTGCCTTGTGCTAGTCCTCGTAATTCATCCACTCATAGTGTTGCTACATCTTGTGATGAATTACTTTCCTTGCCTTGTTTCTCTAACGTTGGAGCTTATACTTCCTCTAGTACTTTTGTTGGGACTAACCATGTAGAGGAAATCAAAGAGCTCAAGGCCCAAGTCACTTCTTTGAATATTGTCTTGCAAAAGTGTCATGAAGGGAAGTCCACACTCAGCAATATCTTGAGTGTGCAAAAATCCCCCAATGACAAAGGTGGACTTGGATTCAACTCCAGTGAGAAGAAGAAGTACAGGATGAACAATAAGAAGGGCCAAAAATAAGTCAAGAATTCGGCCAATATTATTTGCTTCAAGTGCAAAATTTAAGGGCATCATGTTAGATCTTGCCCATTGAAGAAGAAGGCCATTAGTGACAAGCAACAAGGGAAGCAGCCACAAGTTCATTCTCATGCTCAACCTCAAGCTGAAGAAAGGCCTCTTCCCAAGAAGACTCAAGCTAATGCTTCTCAAGTTGAGAAGAAAGTGAAGAGTATACGTTGCTACCTATGTTGTGAGAAAGGTCATGTCGCTTCTTCATGCACGAATGGTACCTTCTCCAGCCCTATTCTAATTGATGATATCTATTCTCTTGGGAAGGATAAGGTTGGCAATGTGTTTGCCAAATTTGTTGGTACTCAAAGTGGTGTCAAGAAAAAAACCATTTGGGTAGCCAAGCCTATTGGGACTAACCTCTTAGGACCCAACTTGGTTGGGGACCAACTAGCTCAAACTTGATCAATAGGTGTTGTTGGAGGGCAAATGATACTTGGCTACATTATGAAGAATTAAGGGGACTTTATCATTCTTATTGTCTCAAGCCAAGTCAATTGGGTTATCAAGTTTCTATCTTATATCCAATGTGCCTCCTTGTGGTAATTTGTACTTAAATTTTTTACATTGAAA
This sequence comes from Aegilops longissima, assembly GCA_021605205.1. Taxonomy (NCBI): domain Eukaryota; kingdom Viridiplantae; phylum Streptophyta; class Magnoliopsida; order Poales; family Poaceae; genus Aegilops; species Aegilops longissima. Next base: position 6,124 of record JAHIAM010000015.1, on the reverse strand, counting down.
GTTGCTTGCTCCTTTGCATGTTTTGGTTGTGTACCTTGCATGTGTTTGTATATGTTGTGCTTCCAATTTTCTTATCTTGAGCAATCAAGTATGTGTGTGTTGGTTTGCAGATCATGTACGTGTGTGTCGTGCGTTGAGCCTTTATACTTCTTGTTTTTATCTTAGTAGGCTCTTGTGAGAGATTAATGGAACATCCCATTTTGAGGTAGTGATGTGCCTTGGGCATTCCACGATCCTACGAATGTGTGTACATGAGGAATACCACCTCGTATTGATATTACAAGATTATCTAGTCTCCATGTGGTATGTCTTCTCATGAGAAATTAAAATTCTAAATAGTCTACTAATTATCTCTTGTTGGATATGTTTGCATCTTGGTAAGATTTTCATTGGTATCACATTATGGGGAGTGATATGCTATGTGTATATTACAAGCCTAGAAAATGTGTACATTTGAGATATTTTCACCTAGAGTTGATATTGTAAATTATCTTGTCCCTAGGTGGCATGTTTGCTCTACAAGTTGTAATTTGTTTTTGTGTTTAGTGTGAAGATGATGTTGGATATATTTGCAATCTACTACCTAGAATTATTCTAAATACTTCTTGTCTCTTGACAATTGGTAATCATTTATGTGGTAGAAGTTGTTGATCATCTCTACATTGGCTTTTGCTTTTATTTGCCTTATCTCTTGCCAAGGATTGTGTCAACTTCCTTGTCTTCCATACCACTTCTGGATCTTGTCTAGTGTTTTTATAGACGTAGTGAAAGTGGTGATCCCACCTTGTGCATTTTGTATTCAAATGCAAATTTTCTATAATGCACAACTCTTGGGGGAGCTATCCTATTTTATTTAGAACACTCACCTTGTGATCCTTATCAAGTGTGTGTTGGTGGAATGCAAACTGTGTATTTTTTGTACTTTGTGCCATCATGAAAGTTTGTAGAGGGACTGATTGTTTTGGAACCATTCTCTCTTTTGGGAGTTCAATATCTTTCATTTTGCGTGTATCAATGGATATCTCATTATTTGATGTACCTTTTAATTGATATCTTCCAAGTGATGATTTCTCCATTTGGTATCCTTTTCACTTGGTATTTCTTTCTCATTTGGTGTCGGTTCTTGAAAGTCTTTTGTAAGTGCATCTAGTGCCCCTTAGTGATTTTGGTGTATTGAAGACTTATAGGTTAAGGAACTAATGCGTTTGTGAGTGTACACAGGTCTATAAGTCTATGAGGAGTTTGATATTTACAGAGGAAGTCGACCCCTAAAAATGAAGTTCTTCGACTGAAGACTTTGATATTTTGAAGACTTTCTGAAGACTTTGAAAGTGAAGAAATTGGTGTGACCTTGAAGACTTGGTATTCATTTGAGGAACATGAAGCGTGAAGACTTTTGTTTTCGTAGTTTCATTTTCTCTTTCTTGAGTCATAGGAAACACCGTCTCGTTAAAGGGGTCGAGGAAATACTAAGGAAAAATTTCCATGTGATGCTCAAACTCAAAATCCTACACCTACCAATCCCTTGAGTGAAGCCTTTGGAAATCTCATACAGATTCAGTCAATTTCTTGATGTGATGAGACGAAGTTCTTACATTCACGAGGAATTTGTTCTGACCGAGAGTTAGGAATTCGCCAAAGTCTGAATTGCCTACACAAAGGAGGAACATGATAGCCCCGAGGAATTTGAGATTCAAATTTCCGACCGTTGATGTCTTCTTGCCACCTGTCCTAAAATATCTTATCCACCTAACGGTCATATCATTGAAGGGCATTTATGTCTTATCATGTCGGGCTGCTCCCTAGGCTATAAATAGCCGCCCTACAACCACTAGCTGGTTGGCTGCTCCGAGAGAACTTGACACTTGTCATTTGAGAGCAACCCATCCTCCGAGGACTTTGAGCGAAAATCATCGAGTGAGGAAAATCCAAAACCAAACCCCTACAAACCCAAAGTGATTGAGCATCATTGAAGAGATTGATCCTGCGTGGATCCGACGCTTGTTACCTTTGAAGACTGTGCTTCTTCCAGACGGTTAGGCGTCATGGTCTAGAGCATCCAAGAGGAATTGTGGATCGCCGGGTGACCAAGTCTGTGAAGGTTTGGAAGTCGCCTGAAGACTTACCACGAGTGATTGGACGAGGTCTGTGTGACCTTAGTTCAAGGAGAATACGGTGAGGACTTGGTGTCCTGAGCTGCGTGCTCAACGATCGGGTGTCCGGACTGTGTGTCCTCGAGTTTAAATACTCACCGCTCCAACCAGACGTATAACCGAGACAGCAGAGTTGGAACTGGTCTACCAAATAATTGTCTTCACCAACCTAACTGGTTCTATTTCCTCAACCTTTTCATTTCCTCATTATTTTGTTGAGTGGTTGTTCATATCTGTGTTTGAAGACTTTGATGAAGACTTTCTCAATTTCCTCAGTTCAATTTCTTGATCTGTTTGTCTTCATCTTGTGCTATCCTGTGTTTACGCTTTACGTACTCTTTGTTTGTCTTCATTTCATCATGATGACCATGCCCGCATTCTGTTATGCTTACTTCGAGTACTTATTCCGCTGCAAGTAGTTCTTCGCTAAGGAATTTACTCACCGCAAATTCCTCGATGAAGAATTCATAAAATCGCCTATTCACCCCCTCTAGTCGATATAACGACTTTCAATTGGTATCGAGCAAGGTACTCCCTTGTTACGTGTGATTTTGGTTTAACCACCGGAGTTTTAGTTATGTCGACCGCAGTATGATCAAGGTCTCAGCAGGTGTCCTACCTTTGATGGGATGGACTACCCCTCTTTGGAAGAACAAGATGCGAATGCATCTTGAGGCAATTGACAACGATCTACGGTATGTTGTGGAAAATGGTGTTCCCTCAGTCACACCTTCTCTGAATGCTGCCGATGTGAAGAGATTCAAGCAACTCGATTCTCAAGCGAAGAATATCATATGTGGCCATCTGAGCAAAGGTCAATATGGAAGAGTGAGTGCTTTGGAAACTGCCAAGCTCATCTGGGACAGGTTGTCCAAAGTAAATGAAGGAGTCTCAACTCAGCGTGACTCTCGAGTTGATGTTCTTCGCAATCTCTTCAACCGCTTCAAAAGACTCGACAACGAAAATGTTCAACAAACCTTCGATCGCCTCAATGACATCTCAAATGAGCTTCAAGCGCTTGGTGCCACTGACATCACCGATCATGAGGTGGTGAAGAAATTGTTAAGATCGCTTGATTCCTCATTTGATACTCTGGCACTGATGATACAAGAGCGTGCTGACTACAAGTCACTTGATCCAGCTGATATCCTCGAAGGCTAAATACTCATGAGTTCCAGCTTGCTGAAAAGAGAGATCTCTATGGTTCTAGCTATGGAAAAACACGTGCCCTGAAGGCCAAGGCTGTTTCTAAATCTGAGTGTGAAGACTCTGGTAGTAGCCTTGGAGATCCTGAAGAATTAGGCCAGGAGCTAGCACTGCTCGTGAAGAAATTCCAGAATTTCTCAAGACGTGGTCTCTTTGGAAAATCCTCAAGAAGCAGCGATTCCTCATCCAGTGACTATAAGAGAAGACTTTGTCACAAGTGCAAGAAACCTGGTCACTACATCCAAGATTGTCCTCAGTGGGAAAAGGAATTAAAGAAGAAGAAACACAAGGATTACAGTTCTGATGACGCGAAGAAGAAGAAGAAATTGTCGAAATCTTCATCATCAAAATCCTCAAAGCCTTCTTCTCACAAGAAGAGCAGCTCCAAAAAGTCTCGGGCATTCATTGGCAAGGAAATGGACTCTGAAGCTGAATCTGAGGAACATGAGGAAGAGGAGGCATCAAAAGAATCTGAGTCTGGGGTGGCAAGTCTAGCTCTCGCTACTGCTTTTGTCAGCAAGTCCATCTTCAACTCTGAAGAAAATGACCTCACCAACAAAGCTGATGAAGATAGTGATGACTACGCTCCCACCTATTGCTTCATGGCAAAGGGTGCCAAGGTACTCAAATATACCTCCTCTGAATCTAGTGAAAATGAATCTGATGGAGATCTAAAGCCCAGTTACTCAAAACTTGCTAAGATTGCTATAAAACAACAAAGGGCTTTTGAAAAGGTTCAAAACATGCTAGATAAGAGTGATGATATGTTAGGTGAAGAAATGGATCGCACTAAAGCCCCGATCGAAAATCTTGAGACTTGAGCCTAGGTTTGACAACCTTCAAGGTCATCATAACACTCTCTTATCGATCATGAGAAACTTTCTTATGAATTTCTTCAAAGAAAGCAAGATCTTGAGAAGCTAAGAGTGAATTATGAAGATCTTCGAAGGAGCGCAATTCATTACTTGCTCAACAAATCAGCGCTTCTCGGGAAGAATTTGTTCCTCCATGCTTAAAGTGCATTGAGCGTGAATCGCTAATTCTTCACCGAATGTTCAAATGCTTCAACTGTTACAAATTCTTCACCTGCCTCTGCTATCACTAATTCCTCATCCGAGGACATTGCTAGTATCACCGACGATGCAGGGCTGAAGGAATTGTATATGACAGCATGTACAAAAGCCTCAAAGGGCATCGACTCTTTGTGATGTGCTTAAAAGAAGATCCTCAACAGAACCCTAGGAAAGAGGGTATTGCCTTTGAGAGGAAACTCAATGCTGATGGAACATATTGGAAGCCCGAGCAAGTACCCAAAACCTCATGGGTTGCTGCAAAGGGACCTCCAGTTGATCCATCTAACTTATCTGTCTTTACATGCGAATCTCCTCATTCTTCTGATGAGTCATTTGACTCCAACTATAAACTGTTCAAAAATCAGAATGTTGAAGTATTTGCTAGATATGTTGGCACTAACTGCAGGAACGGTTCCCCTATGAAGAAAATCGGGGTTCCCAAGAAGTGCCTTGAAAGTCTTCAGGTGAATGTCTTCATGACACCACCTGTGAAGAAAAGGAACCCCAGATCAAATTCTTCATATGGACCAAATTCTTCATATGGATCCAAGTCCTCATACGGACCAAATTCCTCAAAAGGATCAAAGTCCTCATATGATTATCATCGTGCTAACAACTCTATTTCGCAGGGTAGAGCTAAGGGCTATGAATATGTGCATTATTCTTCAAACCAATATGTTCGTAAGTCCTCGAAGAATTTCTCTGCTTATTCATATGCTTACCCTAACCCCTCTTATGTGAAACAAAATGGATTGGCCTTTATGCCACCATTCTCATATGGTGCTCACAGAGTGATGAACTCTTTGCCACCCCTTCAGATGTGGGTGGTGAAGAAAAAGAACTAACCTCTTCTGCAGGGTCGGGTCTCCAGACGTGCTTTAAACGTCTGAAGAATTTGCTGGGGGCCTGACAAAATGCCTGAAAGGACGCAGGCTAATCATGATGAAATGAACTTTCATTTCACACGTCCTCATACTGCTTATCTGTTAATACTGACTGATGAAATTCATCTGATGAACTTGATATCATATTCTTCACTAATGAAGTATATGAGATCGTAAGTTGTACTAATTCATCTGCAGGATGATCAACCCAAAGCCACTGAGTGGGTTCTCGATAGTGGATGTACAAATCACATGACTGGTGACAAGAATCTATTGATGGATGCTCCCTTATCACCGTCTCATCTGAAGCATATCATCTTTGCTGACAAAGGAAAAAGTCAAGTATTGGGTCTTGGTAAGGTTGCGATCTCTAAGGACATACACATGGACAAAGTCATGCTTGTTGAGTCCTTAGGATACAATCTCATGTCAGTCTCAATGCTTTGTGATCTTGATATGGTTGTTATCTTTGGCAAGTATCGTTGTGTTGTGATTATGGAAGTCGACAATTCCAAAGTCTTGAAGGCTTTAGGAGAGGAGACTTGTATATTGTTGACTTCTCTACAGGACCACAACCAGCCGTGTGTCTACTTGCAAAAGCTTCAGAAGGCTGGCTATGGCATCGGCGACTTGGTCACGCAGGCATGAGGAATTTGAACATGCTTGCAAAGAAGAAGCATGTCATTGGCATTGAGAATGTCAAATTCCTCAAGGATCACTTGTGCGGAGCCTGTGAAGCTGAAAAAATGACCAAGGCCAAGCATCCAGCGAAGACTATCATGACCACTACTCATCCCTTCGAATTGCT
>JAHIAM010000014.1:0-41918 GCA_021605205.1 Aegilops longissima | reverse complement strand
CTTGTTGCTGCTGCCGCTTGCAAGGCAATCATAAGCCACGCTGGTAAACACGACATAGGCGCCGTGCTCTTTTGGGTAATCGTCTTGTATCATACCGACCGGCGGACAGCCGGCTGTCCTTGCGGCGGTGGAGGCGGCGGCCCAGCAGGAGGAGGAGGGCAAGGCCATCTCCTTAGCGATCTGGTGAGCCAAAGGCACTTCCGGTGGTGTGATTTGACGGCCAAGGCGCGCTGTGGAACTTGCAGGGTCCGTCCAGAGTCTGCTCGTAAGAGAAGGCCGGCAACCAGTTGGACTTGCCGCCTTTCTGCCGCTTGGCAGGAGGCTGCCCCTCTGGCTGCTGGTCTTCGACTGTCGCCACCTGCCGGCTGTTGGGAGCCGGTTGTGGGGCCTTGCACTTGTGATCATTCTGCTGCATCACACCGTGGGCGCCGCCACTGGAGTTCTGGGAGCATGAGGAGCTACTTTGCCAGTCGCACTGACTTCGATCTCCGTCTTCATGGAGGAGTCGGCAGTGGCGTACTTGTCTGCTATGACTAGCAGCTCGTCGAGGGTCTCCGGCTCGTCGCAAAGGAGCTTGTGCTTGAGGAGGGTGCCTTCTCTGCACCCGGCGGTGAAGTACTCGATTGCCTGCACCTCGTGCACTCCTTCGCAGGAGTTCCGGAGCTCGCCCCAGCGCATGAGGTAGTCGCGAGTGGACTCGTTGGGGCCTTGTACGCACAAGGACAGCTGACGAGGTTTGGGAGGTCGCTTGTATGTGCTCGTGAAGTTGTGGACGAAGGCCTCGGTGAAGTCGACCCAGCCGTTGATGCTGCGGGGCTTCAAGCTGTTCAACCATGTCCGGGCCGTGCCCTGGAGCATGAGGTGAACATACTTTACGACAACGCACTTGTTGCCGTTCGCTATGCTGACGGCCGTGGAGTACTCCACCAGCCAGTCCTCCGGCTTCACGGAGCCTGTGTATTTGGGTGTGTCTCGGGGGAGTGTGAATCCTCGGGGGAAGGGCTCGCCGCGGATGCGAGGTCCGAAACAGGGTGGGCCCAACTCATCTTCTTCTTCTAGCGCCAGGGATCGGTGGAGTCGCCGATCCGGTGGCGGGCGCCGTTTTCTCGACTCCTCTCGGCGGCCAAGGCGGTCGCCGAGAGTCGGATGCTCGACGGGTGGCGGGGAGACTTGCCTTTCTCTGTGGGGAGGAGGAGGCTGATAGTCGTCCCGCCGCTCCACCGCCCTAGGGCGGCCGTCTTCGTCGCGTTCGATGGAGATGCGTGTCCGGCTATGGCTGACAGCCGGATCCTGGTTCTTTCTTCTGCGGACGCCGCCAGTCGGCGTCCGAGATGTCGCGCCTTGATCTCGGTGAGGAGGCAAGTCGCCGTGTTGTCGCTGTGGCGCCTCCATGCGGCAGCCGGCTTCGTCTTGCACGGCGGCCGCGTCGAGGAGCTGCTGGACTCGCTCCGTCATCAGGCGGCGCTCCTCGCCCTCGAAGTTATCCAGCTCGTCCGCCGCCGCCTGGGCAGCGCGAATGTTCTCCGCTGGCGTGGCGTACACAGGGCGACCGGCCCCAAACAGACTAGCGAGGGTCAGCGCTGGCTGCTGGACCGCCGCCTGGCGGTTAGGCCCGGCGGAGCCGGCGAGCCGCCCACGCGATCCATCTCGCCGATAGACTTCGACAAGCGCCTCATGCTTGCCAGCTTCATGGCGCCCATGAGGAGCTGAAGGCGGCGCCTCCAGCGCTTTGGCCGGCGTCCTCCGGAATGGAGGCGGTCAGGTCTTGCGTAACAGCGTCGAGAGGTCACGAGCCCCCCCCGGGAGGGCTCGCCGTGATCGATGACGAGTACTTCGTGGACGGTGCTCCCGCTGCTCTCCGCGCGAGGGAGAGGCTCGTCGTAGACCACCACGTTGGTGGGGAACGCGTCGAGCGACACGGTGTCGGAATCGACCAGCATCGGGTCGGTGGAGCCTACGGACTCAAGGTCGGCGGTAGGCTCGCCGTCGACGTGGAGCTGCTCGAGGAGGCCCGCGAGGAGCTTGAAGTCGTCCGTGCGTTCTGCGTCGGACGCAGGCTCGCTCGGAGAGGCGAACTCGCCGACAAGTTCGGCGAGGCAACTTCGCCACAGGCAACCTCAGCGCCATCCAGCAGCGTCGGGCGCAAACTCCATCTGGCGTGCGGGCTGGCTGCGCTCGCCAGGGAGGAAGAGGGTTCCCGTCCAGAGCAGGTCTCCAGACGACGGTGCACCAGGCCCCACGGTGGGCGCCAAATGTCGTGGGTTGGGTGCGACATATGCCAAAGGATGGCTTATCATGGAGGGGGCGAGTAGAACGTCGCTAGTGCCTGGAAACGTGATGAGGCGAAGACATGCACGCCGGCGAATCTTACCCAGCTTCAGGGCTCTCCGAGGAGATAACACCCCTATCGCTGCTCTCAAGGGTCTCCGCATGATCACTATGGCAAAGTGGGTACAAGAGGCTCCTTGAGCTGTTCGGGGTGAGGAAGGAGAAGGGCACGGCTTGCTCTTCTCTCTCTCTATGTGTGTGTCTAAAACTACTAGCTTCCAACCCTTTGCATGGGTGCCCCGGGGGGTTTATATAGGTCTACCCCCCGGGGGTACGACGGTAATCCGGCTGGGTGTGGGTCCAAGCCGTCGGTCTCTAAGTCGCCGTCTTCTCCGCCGACTCCTGGGGCCCGCCAACTAGTGGGCCCCGCTGACGGCCCAACATGGGGCCGACAGCCCTTGTCCGCCGCGGTTCTAATGACGCGAGCTTGGTCATGGGGTTACGGCAACAGTGCCGCCGCCTGGCGGGCGATCACTGTTGCCATTCCCCGTCTTGTCTGGTTAATGGCGCGTGGATCCCGCGGGAGGAGCCGGCCGACTCGGAGGCCGACTCCATCGGGTCCGCCCTGGGGTGCTCGCTGTCTTGGTATTCCCGCCGACAGGGGTCCCGCCGCCTTCGGTCGTGACAGACAGGCCAACGTGGTACAGGAATCTGCCCACGGTGTTGAGGTCAGGCGGCATGGCAACAGTCTTTGCGCGGACGGAGATCTCCGCTCGACGGGCGCTCAGAGCCATACCTGCCCTTTGTGGACTGGGCGGGGATGGGCCGCGAGGCGGCTTTACCCCATAGTCGCCCAAGCGTGAGGTGGTGGAGGTCGCGGGCCGACTCCTTGTAGCCGGCCTCGCTGGAGGTCGCTGGCTTGGAGTCGGCTTGTCCTGAAGGCGGCCTCTGGGACTCGGCCCAGAGGGGTAGTCGGCGACTCTGTTGCCGACTATCTGAAGGCGGCTCTTTGTCTTGGGGTCTTGAGGGGCGCAGTCTGCCCCGATGTTTTGAAAGGTTCAGGGGCTCGGGTCTGCCTACCTGTAGTCCATTACTCCGACAAGAATAATGGGTTAGGTTTTTCTCTTGAGCAAAGACTCGTGACTTTTTGTCAAAAGAAAGCTTGTAATGATGAATTTGTTGTGCAATATAAGGGGCCAAGGGAGGAACCCATACCTCCCGAGCTTGATCTTGGGGACTTTTGTCCTATTAAATTTAACCCGTTTGATTACTTTTGCTTGCCACAAAGGAAACTTGCTTCTGAACATAGAGAATACGAAAGGAGTTTTCATGATTTACCTTACCATTATTATGGCAATACCTAGATCTATCCTCACTTTTATGCCTAGGTAGGGGCATTAAACGATAGCGCTTGTTGGGAGGCAACCCAAATTTTATTTTAGTTTTTTGCTTTTTTCTCCTATTTAGTAATAAATCTTTGATCTAGGCTCTGGTTAGATGTGTTTTTATGTTTTAGTTAGTGTTTGTGCCAACTGAAACCTATAGGATCTTCTTGGACGATAGTTATTTGATCTTGCTGAAAATTCCAGAAACTTTCTGTTCACGAAAACAATTGTTAATAATCACCAGAACGTGATAAAATACTGATTCCAATTGCAGCAGATCAATAAAAAAATTATCTAGGTCGTCCTATTTTGGTAGATTTTTCTGAGTTCCAGAAGTTTGCATTAGTTACAGATTACTACAGACTGTTCTGTTTTTGAAAGATTCTGTTTTTCGTGTGTTGTTTGCTTATTTTGATGAGTCTATGGTTAGTAAAATAGTTTATAAACCATAGAGAAGTTGGAATACAGTAGGTTTAACACCAATATAAATAAAGAATGAGTTCAATACAGTACCTTGAAGTGGTGTTTTGTTTTCTTTCGCTAACGGAGCTCATGAGATTTTCTGTTAAGTTTTGTGTTGTGAAGTTTTCAAGTTTTGGGTAAGGATTTGATGGATTATGGAACAAGGAGTGGCAAGATCCTAAGCTTGGGGATGCCCAAGGCACCCCAAGGTAAATCTAAGGACACCAAAAATCCAAAGCTTGGGGATGCCCCGAAAGGCATCCCCTCCTTCATCTTCGTCCATCGGTAACTTTACTTGGAGCTATATTTTTATTCACCACATGATATGTGTTTTGCCTGGAGTGTCTTGCATGATTTGAGTCTTTGATTTTTAGTTTACCCCAATCATCCTTTCTGTACACACCTTTTGAGAGAGACACACATGATTCAGAATTTATTAGAATACTCTATGTGCTTCACTTATATCTTTCGAGCTATATAGTTTTTGCTCTAGTGCTTCACTTATATCGTTTAGAGCACGGTGGTGGTTTTGTTTTATAGAAACTATTGTTCTCTCATGCTTCACTTATATCATTTTGAGAGTCCTACAAAACAGTATGGTAATTTGCTTAAATTGTGAAATTAGTCCTAATATGATAGGCATCCAAGATTAGTAAAAACTTTCTTATAAGTGCGTTGAATACTAAGAAAAGTTTGATGCTTGATGATTGTTTTGAGATATGGAGGTAGTAATATTAAAGTTGTGCTAGTTGAGTAATTGTGAATTTCAGAAATACTTGTGTTGAAGTTTGCAAGTCCCGTAGCATGCACGTATGGTAAACGTTGTGTAAAAAATTTGAAACATGAGGTTTTCTTTGATTGTCCTCCTTATGAGTGGCAGTCGGGGACGAGCGATGGTCTTTTCCTACCAATCTATCCCCCTAGGAGCATGCGCGTAGTGCTTGGTTTTTGATGACTTGTAGATTTTTGCAATAATTATGTGAGTTATTTATGACTAATGTTGAGTCCATGGATTATACGCACTCTCACCCTTCCATCATTGCTAGCCTCTTCGGTACCGTGCATTGCCCTTTCTCACCTTGAGATTTGGTGCAAAGTTCGCCGGTGCATCCAAACCCCGTGATACGATACGCTTTATCACACATAAACCTCCTTGTATCTTCCTCAAAACAGCCACCATACCTACCTATTATGGCATTGCCATAGCCATTCCGAGATATATTGCCATGCAACTTTCCACCATTCTATTTATTATGACACGTTTCATCATTGTCATATTGCCTTGCATGATCATGTACTTGACATCGTATTTGTGGCAAAGCCACCATGCATATTATTTCATACATGTCACTCTTGATTCATTGCCCATCCCGGTACACCGCCGGAAGCATTCATATAGAGAGTATCGAGTTGTAATCATTGAGTTGTAAATAAATGGAAGTGTGATGATCATCATTCATAGAGCATGGTCCCAAATAAAAAAAGAGAAATGCCAAAAAAAGGAAAGGCCCAAAAAAAGAGAAAAGAAAATAAAGAAGGGGCAATGCTACTATCCTTTTTTTTCACACTTGTGCTTCAAAGTAGCACCATGATCTTTAGAGAGTCTCTTGTTTTGTCACTTTCATATACTAGTGGGAATTTTTCATTATAGAACTTGGCTTGTATATTCCAACAATGGGCTTCCTCAAATGCCCCAGGTCTTCGTGAGCAAGCAAGTTGGATGCACACCCACTTAGTTTCTTGTGTTGAGCTTTCATGCATTTATAGCTCTAGTGCATCCGTTGCATGGCAATCCCTACTCCTTGCATTGACATCAATCGATGGGCATCTCCCTAGCTCGTTGATTAGCCGCGTCAATGTGAGACTTTCTCCTTTTCTGTCTTCTCCACATAACCCCCATCATCATATTCTATTCCACCCATAGTGCTATATCCATGGCTCACTCTCATATATTGCGTGAAAGTTGAAAAAAGTTTGAGATTACTAAAGTATGAAACAATTTCTTGGCTTGTCATCGGGGTTGTGCATGATGAGACCATTCTTGTGTGACGAAAATGGAGCATGACCAAACTATATGATTTTTAGGGATGAACTTTCTTTGGACATGTTATTTTGAGAAGACATAATTGCTTAGTTAGTATGCTTGAAGTATTATTATTACTTTTATGTCAATATTAAACTTTTATCTTGAATCTTTCATATCTGAATATTCATACCACAAATAAGAGAATTACATTGAAAATTATGCTTAGTAGCATTCCACATCAAAAATTCTATTTTTATCATTTACCTACTCGAGGACGAGCAGGAATAAACCTTGGAGATGCTTGATACGTCTCCAACGTATCTATAGTTTTTTATTGTTCCATGCTATATTATATTCCGTTTTGGATGTTTAATGGGCTTTATTATACACTTCTATATTATTTTTGGGACTAACCTATTAACCGGAGGCCCAGCCCGAATTGCTATTATTTTTGCCTATTTCAGTGTTTTGAAGGAAAAGGATATCAAACGGAGTCCAAACGGAATGAAGCCTTCGGGAACGTGATTTTCGGAACAAACATGATCCAAAGGACTTGGAGTGGACGTCAAGCAACCAACGAGGAAGCCACGAGGCAGGAGGGCGCGCCTACCCCCTGGGCGCGCCCTCCACCCTCGTGGGCCCCTCGTGGCTCCACCGACCTACTTCTTCCTCCTATATATACCTACGTACCCCCCAAAGCATCATAGACAGAGCCAAAACCCTATTTCCACCGCCGCAACCTTCTGTACCCATGAGATCCCATCTTGGGGCCTTTTCCGGCGCTCCGCCGGAGGGGGCATTGATCACGGAGGGCTTCTACATCAACACCATAGCCTCTCCGATGATGTGTGAGTAGTTTACCTCAGACCTTCGGGTCCATAGTTATTAGCTAGATGGCTTCTTCTCTCTCTTTGGATCTCAATACAAATTTCTCCTCGATTCTCTTGGAGATCTATTTGATGTAACTCTTCTTTTGCGGTGTGTTTGTCGAGATCTGATGAATTGTGGGTTTATGATCAAGATTATCTATGAACAATATTTGAATCTCCTCTGAATTCTTTTATGTATGATTGGTTATCTTTGCAAGTCTCTTCGAATTATCAGTTTGGTTTGGCCTACTAGATTGATCTTTCTTGCAATGGGAGAAGTGCTTAGCTTTGGGTTCAATCTTGCGGTGCTTGATCCCACTGACAGTAGGGGAAACGACACGTATTATATTGTTGCCATCGAGGATAAAAAAATGGGGTTTATATAATATTGCATGAGTTCATCCCTCTACATCATGTCATCTTGCTTAAAGTATTACTCTGTTCTTATGAAATTAATACTCTAGATGCATGCTGGATAGCGGTTGATGTGTGGAGTAATAGTAGTAGATGCAGGCAAGAGTCGGTCTACTTGTCACGGACGTGATGCCTATATACATGATCATACCTAGATATTCTCATAACTATGCTCAATTCTATCAATTGCTCGACAGTAATTCGTTTACCCACCGTAATACTTATGCTATCTTGAGAGAAGCCACTAGTGAAACCAATCTTCCATCAACAAGCTATTTCTTTTGCCGTTTATTTTGCTTTCTTTACTTTTAGTCGTTATCATAAAAATACCAAAAATATTATCTTATCATCTCTATCAGATCTCACTTTTGCAAGTGGCCGTGAAGGGATTGACAACCCCTTTTACGTGTTGGTTGCAAGGTTCTTATTTGTTTGTGTAGGTGCGCGGGACTTGAGCGTGGTCTCCTACTGGATTGATACCTTGGTTCTCAAAAACTGATGGAAATACTTATGCTACTTTATTGCATCACCCTTTCCTCTTCAAGGGAAAACCAACGCAGTGCTCAAGAGGTAGCAAACCGCGACGGCCGGATCGATGGCTGCGGCCCCCGGGCCGGGTTGAGCAGTCCCCGGGCCGGTTTCGGCGGCCCCCGGGCCGGGTTTGGCAGCCACCGGGCCGGGTTCGGCAGTTCTCGGGCCGGGTTGAGGCGCGGCCGGGTCGTCCAGGACGTAGATGGACTCGGAGTCCGGAGACGGCTTGACGGACGCCTTGCGCAGGTGCTCGAGGGAGACGCCGGGCGGGATGGACTGTCGGGACGAGCCGATCTTGGCGAGCATGTCGGCCGCCTCATTTTCCGCGCGCGGGATGTGGAGGAACTCGCAGCCCGTGAAGAATCCGGACAGCTTCTGTCTTGCCATGTTGGGGTCACGGGTGCGGGAGTCCTGGATTAAGGGGTCCTCGGGCGTCCAGCCTATGTGACATGGGCCGGACTGATGGGCCGTGCAGACACAAGACAGAAGACTCTCTCCCGTGTCCGGATGGGACTCTCCTTGGCGTGGATGGGAAGGCTGACGTTCAGATATGAAGATTCCTTTCTCTATAACGGACTTTGTACAACCCTAGTCCCCTCCGGTGTCTATATAAACTGGAGGGTTTAGTCCGTAGAGGCAATCATAATCATACAAGCTAGACTTCTAGGGTTTTAGCCATTACGATCTCGTGGTAGATCAACTCTTGTAATACTGATGTTCATCAAGTTCAATCAAGAAGGAAGTAGGGTATTACCTCCATAGAGAGGGCCCGAACCTGGGTAAACATCGTGTTCCCTGTCTCTTGTTACCATCGACCTTAGACGCACAATTCGGGACCCCCTACCCGAGATCCGCCGGTTTTGATACCGATATTGGTGCTTTCATTGAGAGTTCCACTGTGACGTCGAAGACAAGATTGATGGCTCACCTTCTTATCAAGGACAGTATCACCTCCGGAGGAGCCCTGGCCTCAGGCCAAACCCTCCGGCTGGGCGGCTTTACCATAATCGCCTGCTCGGCGGTTAAGCCGACGATGACTTCTCGGGTCATCGAAAATTGCCTCTGTGTTGACTTTGAATACTCTGAACGGATGGATCCAACGGAGTTGTCGTCTTTAAACGAACTCCTGGATCGCATCGCCGCCTTAGGGTCGCTACAGACTATGATCGGATTGGGCTTAAACCCGATCAGAGACAAATCAAATCTCCGCCAATCACCCATCAGATAGCGGTAGTAGAGGAGCAGTTGGCGAAGTTTTTTTTTAACATTTATCCGCACAAACTAAAATACAACGAAATAAAAAGAAATAATATATAGGCATATAATATACCAAAATTTGCAGAAAAAGATTTTCTACAACATGGACATTTTTATAATGCCAAATAAAATCCACACAAAATAAAATAAAGCAAAGAGTGCTACTGCTCTAATAAAATCCAACAAAAATCATTTTAAAAATACCAAAATGACTTCAAATTTATTTCTCTCCAATTTTCTGATGTAGGGAATCATGTTACCCTATTTTCCATATATTATATTTTTGGAGAAAATAATTTGAATAAAACTCAATAACTCCAAATTGAAAATAAATTCAAAAGAACTTTGAATTTAATTCTTTGAAACTCCCAACTCATATTTCATATAATTTGAAGAAGTCATTTTATCTTCGCTCGTGAAAATCATTGAGTTGCATAAAGTTTCAGAATTGGAAATATTTTCCAAATGAAATTCAAATATTTTCAACACCCCTTGTCATTTAAATAAATGGAAGAAGTCATGCCATCTTCTCTCCAGGGTTTTGTGGTGAAAAGAATTTGAATTTACGGAGAGCATAAAAGCAAAATGAAAGTTTGGGAAAGTCCTTTTATTCCCTCTCATTTAACTTTCAAAAAGTTTCAAATTCACTCACTTTCAGTCAATCAATCAAACAATCAATCAAAACTATCTATTTGTTTATAACATTCCAAAATTTAGAATTTTGGGATGTTACAGCATGGCAATAGCATGGCATATCAATCTTACTTCTAACATGGCAACGACAAAACATGGCATAGCATAGCATCTTGATCATAACATGACATAATCTAAACATGGCATAAGTTCAATCAAAACATGGCATGGCATCATGAAACTATGCTGAAAATAAACTACCAATCATATCCGATGCAGACATAACATGTTAACTGTATGCAACCATCTCATGTTCTACCATGGTTCTTTAAATGCAAATAACAACTTACTACTCATGCAATGGAACTAAACTTGTGCACTGAGTCCCTCGGACTCTCTTACCAACGGGTTGCCTCGCAATCAAACGGTGATCATTAACGGATCGTAAACGGAACCATGCTCGGTTCAACGGGTTACCTTGTAACCAAACGGTGATGACTCTCGGATCACAAACGGAACCATACTCGGTTCAACGGGTTACCTTGTAACCAAACAGTGATCACTCACAGATCACAAACGGAACCACTCTTGGTTCAACACTCACCGAGACCTTGTCTCGTGATCATACCAAAACATCACCGTGATTACTCACGATTGTCTCATAGTCCAAGTCACCACATTGTTTATTAATCATCAACTTAATTATTATAGGTTTATCCTCCATTTTGACCAAGACTTAATAGTGTAACCTACTACGAACTGTGCGGCTATCGATAGACTTAATTACACTCTGCAGAGGTAGCGCACTGTGCCCACACCACGGAATCCATGGCCTCGCACTCCCATTCGGGTGGACCAACGGCATTCCGACAAAACCGTCCTACTGCCATGACACTTTCCCGGCCACTCCGACCAACACCCCCTTGGGGTTCAGTCCTGGGTGGCCCCGTGCCTACCAAAGACACCAACGGCCACCGTCATGGCAAACAAAAATCGTCCCAAACGGGGACATGTGCACATAACCAAACTCGGGCTCACAAGGCTTTTGTCCACCTACCTGATCAGGGTAGCGCGCGCCCATAACCTTCCCTCATTGGAGGCACCGGCGAGAGGCATGACAATAGACCCAGTCAGGGCCAGCCCATAATAGGCAAATGTGGCTGCACTGGAAAAAGCTTGATTTGGTGGCACTATGACTCGATCCTATCGATGACGGAGGAGGTTTGTTATTAAGTCATATTATTAACTTCTCCATCATCAATCATCATGCAAGCATTTTTAACATGAATGCAACAACTAGCATGCAACATACAAATGCGGTAACAAAACATCAATCTTTTCAAGTGAACTGTGGTAGCATGTGAAACATGGTAATACCAAGTACTAGTAATTCCATGAGTGCAACAGAATCATCATAACATCGACACTACTAGACAGAGGCATGATATTATTAGCAACAACATCTCGCTAGAATGTCAAATTATTTCATGAAAGCACAAGCATGTAAGGCGGATAACAAAAACATATAGCACGACTAAAATAACAGTAGATGGAACAGACAAGAAACTAGTGCAACTAAACACACACACGAGGTGCAAGCAAAGTCAACATGCAAGTTCGGGGCTCATGATAAGAGGTTGGCTTGCCTGGGGGTCGAGGAATACTCTGGGAAAAGGTACGATCCACTCGCGGAAAAACTTGTCGGAGAACGGTTCTCTCTCAGAGGGGCTGAATTAGGGCAAGGGAAAAATGGGCTTTTTCAATATGTGCAAACATAAGAGAAATAGTCCCATTGAAAAGACCTCGACAAACAGAGAACGTGAGCGTTGGAATCATCTTAATCGGAGTTACAGTTG
The DNA here is from genome assembly GCA_021605205.1 of Aegilops longissima. Classification (NCBI taxonomy): domain Eukaryota; kingdom Viridiplantae; phylum Streptophyta; class Magnoliopsida; order Poales; family Poaceae; genus Aegilops; species Aegilops longissima. The sequence goes on along the minus strand of JAHIAM010000014.1, from coordinate 30,217 downwards.
CAAAGTTGTGGCCGTTCACTTTTTAGCCAGAAAAGCAACTAAGGCAGTGAACATTCACAATTTAACCTTTCCGGCGGGCGGGGCTGAAAAACAGAAAGCGTCTTCTCAGAAATACGCCTTCGGATCGGTGAAAATGCATTTTGATCTAAATAAGCAAGAGAATACGCTTTCGGACCACTGAAGACGTAATCCAGTGAATTACGCCCCCACTTATGCATGTCAGCATACCTGGTCAATGCCGCTATTAGACTGGCGGGTGGGGTCCGCAGCGGTGGGGCCCGCCTGGCCCTGGCTTCTTCATCCTCCTGCGCGGGTGCGCGCCTGGCCGAGGGAGGCATCCGCCCCGATGGTGCTCGCCGGCAACTCCGGCCACCGCTCACGACGGCCGACCTACCCAGATGCTCAGGAGGGAGAGACGCATCTCGGGGTGGTGTCAACTGCCGTCGTGGAGCACTATAGTGGGAGCAGTAGGGCTTGCGGCGGAGGAGGGCTTCGGGCTCGGGTGGACATGGTGCTCTGGTGAGGGAGAGTAGGGACTGAGGCTAGAGGGAGGCTCGCCGGACCCCTGGGGATGCGCTGGTGGAGGTGGAACGGCGAGGGGCGCTCAGGGTTGTTGGAATTAAGAGGAACCAGAGGCGGCGGCCATGGTGTCGGTGTCAAAACCGTCGGATCTCGGGTAGGGGGTCCCGAACTGTGCGTCTAGGCGGATGGTAACAGGAGACAAGGGACACGATGTTTTTACCCAGGTTCGGGCCCTCTCGATGGAGGTAAAACCCTACTCCTGCTTGATTAATATTGATGATATGGGTAGTACAAGAGTAGATCTACCACGAGATCAGAGAGGCTAAACCATAGAAGCTAGCCTATGGTATGATCGTTGTTCTTCGTCCTACGGACTAAAACCCTCCGGTTTATATAGACACCCGAGAGGGTTAGGGTAACACAGAGTCGGTTACAATGGGAGGAGATCTACATATCCGTATCGCCAAGCTTGCCTTCCACGCCAAGGAAAGTCCCATCTGGACACGGGACGAAGTCTTCAATCTTGCATCTTCATAGTCCAGGAGTCCGGCCAAAGGTCATAGTCCGGCCATCCGGACACCCCCTAATTCAGGACTCCCTTAGTAGCCCCTGAACCAGGCTTCAATGACGACGAGTCCGGCGCGCAGATTGTCTTCGGCATTGCAAGGCGGGTTCCTCCTCCGAATACTTCATAGAAGATTCTGAACACAAGGATAGTGTCCAGCTCTGCAAAATAAGTACCACATACCACCGTAGAGAGAATAATATTTACACAAATCCAATCTGCTGACGTATCTCGCAGCGTGACATCACACCACGGCCAAGCCTTTATTCGAGTCGCTTTTACTGTCCCACCTCAGCACGCTCAGCGAGGCGGTTTCCTTGGCACGTCTTGTCAAAGCAGAGATCGTGTCCCCTTATTCCGGGATTCTCATTAATACGGGCGTGGGTAACCCAATCGTGCCCGTTGGCACGTCTCCTCTATCGGAGGCGAGTCCCAAACGGTTACGGGGAAGGCTCTTGATATTCAACCTCTTTATAAAGAGACCAAGGCTCTACTCCTTTCTTTCAATCTCAATCGAATCCGCCCCTCGCCTCGAGTTCCAACACCCAAAGCTCCAGATTTAGGCGCTTCGGACCTTCAATGATGTTCGGCTCCGACCTTCAAGGCCGGTGGATGCCTTCCTCCATTACAAAAGAGGACGTGCTAAAGCTAAGAGATGCCAGGTATTTAACCGGCGAAATTTCGCATAGGCTGCCTGCTCAAGGGCAGGTTATTCCCACTTCCAAGCCTGGTGAGAGTGTGGTGTTCGCGTCTCACTTCCTTCGGGGGCTAGGCTTCCCGACGGACCCCTTCGTGAGGGGGCTCATGTTTTATTATGGGTTGGAATTTCACGACTTGGATCCGGAGTCCATCCTCCACATCTCATTGTTCATTGTCGTGTGCGAAGCCTTCCTCCGCATTACCCCTCACTTCGGATTGTGGCTTAAGACCTTCAAAGTGGAGCCAAAGATGATCAAGGGGCAGCAAGCGGAGTGCGGAGGGGCTATTATAAGCAAAAATGCTGACGCTCCATGGCCTGATGGCTCTTTTCAAGAGGAGTTCAGCTTATGGCAACGAGAGTGGTTTTATATCACAGCTCCCAGGGGCACCAAGTGGGTGGCGCCACCTGCCTTTCGCTCGGGTCCTCCCGCGGCCAAGCGCCATGGGTCAATAAAGGGCTCGACTGGGGGCCGTCCAAGGACGTGCCCTTGTTGCAGGGCCGCATTCAAGATCTCCTGGAAAGAGACATCAACCTGGCCGTAGTGACGCATGTCACGTTGATTCGCCGCACTTTGCCCTGCAAACGCCGCCCCCTCCGCCTGTGGGAGTTTAATCCGGAGGGACCACGAGCTCTCCAACACTTTACGGGCGCGACGCCCATGAAGATGTAAAAATTGTTCTTCGGATCACAAGCAATGTGTCCGGACTCGACCGAGGACGCAGGTCTGAGCTGAAATCGCCCGGATGCTCAAGGAAGTAGCCCTGTACCCGGACACGCTATCCGTATATTCATCATAAAATTGCCCATAAAAGAGTTGTCCCTTAAACAGGAGTGGATAGCGAAAGCAAAGCTAATCAGGTGTTCGGCCCCCTCCCCGAGACCACGCCGGATCCCGTGTTAACCAGGATGCTGGAGGTTGCACCTTTGGAAGAAGGCGAAGGGGGGAACAAGGAAGCTACCGTCTCCCCAAAGGAGGCTGTCAGGAAAGGAGGAATCGAGAATCCCTCCATCCAGGGAAAGAAGAGGACCGCCTCTGAAGACCCGGAGACCATGATCTCAAAGCGGGGGAAGAAATCTTTGTCAGAGGGTCCTGCGCCGGGAGGTGCCTCGGCCGCACTGTGCCCTCAAGGGGATCAGCCCTCCAACGAGCTGTAAGTACAGAGGGGAGTTTTAAAATAAGAGACATCTCTATTCTATTCCTGAGAAAATAACTGAATTTTTACCTTGTAGTTCGGACCTCAGCCCTTCTCAGCAGAGCTCATCTTCAGGGGATCCTCGTCCGGAGATGATGGAGAGCGGAATGCCTCCCCCTGCCGTACTGCTTTGCGAGGCGGGTGTAACGCCCCGGATTCAATGTGCCAGGTGTCTGTCAGTTATTCGCCGTCGTTGCCATGTCATTTGCTTGCGTGTTGCACTTTACCATGTCATCATCTGCATTTCATATCATGTCATCATGTGCATTTCATTTTGCATACGTGTTCGTCTCATGCATCCGAGCATTTTCCCCGTTGTCCGTTTTGCAATCCGGCACTCCTATGTCTCCCGGCGCCCCCTTTTGTCTCTTTTCGTGAGCGGGTGTTAAACGGTCTCGGAATGGACCGAGGTTTGTCAAGCGGCCTTGGTATAGCACCGGTAGACCGCCTGTCAAGTTTCGTGCCATTTGGAGGTCGTTTGGTACTCCAATGGTTAACCGGGTAACCGTAAAGCCCCTCTCTCTTTGCAGCCCAACACCCCTTCCAAGTGGCCCAAAACCCAGCAAACTTCTCTCCATGCTCTCGGTCGTTCGATCACGATCGTGTGGGCGAAAACCGCACCTCATTTGGACACTCCTAGCTCCCTCTACCTATAAATATGTGTGCCTTCCCGAAATTCTCGGTCTAACCCTAGTCTTCCTCTTCCTCGCGCCGCCGGACACATCCTCCCACCGTCCGGACGTGTCCGCCTGCGCCCGCAGCCAACCGGAGGCCGCCACGTGGCGCCCCTGCGCCCACATCGCCGCCGCCCGCTTGCCCGTCAGGGGCCCCCTGCCCGCATCTCCTCCTCCCTGCCCACCACCCCGCGAAGGCGTCGCCTCGCCGCCTCAGCAGCCTCCCGCCCGCCTCGGCCGCCTGCTGAGCCCGCCCCGCCGCCCGCCGCCCGAGCCACACCGGCCGGCGCCGCCGCCAGCCGGCCACCGCCTCCTGCCCGCGGCCCGCGCCCCTCGCGGGCGCCCCCTCCGCCGCCTCCCTCCTCGCCTCCGGCGCCAACTACGACGAGCTCCGGCAAGATCCGCCGCCGCCTCTGTTCGTGTGCCCTCGGTTGACTTCTTCCCCGATTTCCTCTAGGTCAATTTATCTGTGATTATTTTGTTGCATTTTCATCATGCCATAACGTTGCACCCGTGGCTCCGTTTTGGGCGTATAGCATACCGAATTGTTCGCCTCGACGAGTACATCATTTCACATCATTGCATCATTTTAATTTGAACTCATATTGATGCCCGAAATGCTGTTAGAAGAGGGCTATGTGATGTTAGTTTCAGATTCTTATCAGAACATGCACTTTTGTCATTTTTGCCATGATTGATGTGTGCACCCTATGAACTTGAGCCCTACATGTGTTTTGTAATATGCCATGCCATATTTACAGGGGTGTATGCCATGTATTTTTGTCATCTCTGTGGTGACTAGCACAAGCATGCAAACTAGGCTTCATGATGTTACTGATTTCAGCCCCTGTTCTGCTGATATTTTTATGCCATGTAAACTTGATGCTACAGAGAGATCCGTGCTTATTTTGAGATACTTCAGTAAGGATGTTTTGAACATATGGGTGTTCTCTACCCATCCATACCCTTGTTTGCAATTATGTAGTGCCATAGCTTGAGCCAATCGAGCTCTACTTTTGCTATAAAATGTTTCCTGGCAGGTTGTTTACATGTTATTTAATTTTGCCAAGGTTGTTGTAGTTGATCCGTGTATGCTATGATGTTGTTCTTGCCATGTATAGATTCTATGCCATGTCTTCTTGCTATTGGTAGCCTTGCCATGCCATGTATTGCTCTGTGGTGAGTGGTTCAAGCTCACCAACATGCCTACTTATTGTTGTTCCTGTCATGTATGAATCTGTAATATAACTTGCCATGTTTACTTGGGTGCCATCATATTTTCTGATCCTTTTTGGCTTATGGTCAGTAAGGGAAATTTGTTCAATGCATTTAGTAGTATCATTCCATGCCTTTGTTTGCCATGATAAGTTCTTGTAACATGTAGTTTGATAGCTCTAAACATTGCAACCTAATGTTATTCCTGATAAGTCTGAAACTGTTATTATTTGCAATCTTGCCATGTGTTTTTGAGCATGTTCTAGTGATTTCTGGAGATAGCTCAGTGTTCATGTTTTGTCATGCCTTACCTGTACATCATGCCCATGCCTTTTTTTTCTTGTTGAGGTCATGTAGCATGTTCTTTTGATGCTTGCAATATGCCTAGTTGCTGTTTTGGACAGATTGTTGTCATGACTTGTATAGTGTGTATGTGTTGCACCGTCGCTCCGTTTTGAGTGTGATCTATATGAAACTTGCTTGATTTTGCATGTAGCTTCATATTATCATGTTGCATCCTTGTTTTGAGGTGTTTGCTTGATGTTTGTATGCATTTTGCATCAATGCCATGCTTATCTTGTTTTGCTCATATCTTCTAGGCCGTAGCTCCAAATTTAATGAACTTTATATGTAACTTGACTAGAATTTCGTGTAGATCATCTTGGTGCATCTTAACTTTCTGTTTAACCACTTGAACATAAGGTTTATTCAGATCTGGACCAATTTCGAAATTTGCATATGAGGGCTTACCGGAATTGTTATATGTTGTTTCCGGCCTCATTTAAACTTGCTTTGAGGTGTTGTTCTTGTTTGCATCATATTTTGCCATGTGTAGCTTCATGTAGCCTTGTCATGCATCATACTTGGTTGTGCATCATGCCTTGTTCATGTGTGGTGTGTTTACTATGTTGTGTGCTTCTTCTTGTTACTTCCTGTTTCGTTGCGATCGTGAGGATTCGTTCGTCTACGCTTGGTTCGGCTTCATCCGTTCGTCTTCTTCATGGACTCGTTCTTCTTCCTTGTGGGATTTCAGGCAAGATGACCTCTACCCTGGATCTCACTACTATCATTGCTATGCTAGTTGTTTCGTTCTATCGCTTTGTTGCGCTACCTATCACTTGTTCCTCAAGCTTCCCAAATTGCCATGTCAGCCTCTAACCTTTTGCACCCTTCCTAGCAAACCGTTGTTTGGCTATGTTACCGCTTTGCTCAGCCCCTCTTATAGCGTTGCTAGTTGCAGGAGAAGATGAAGATTGTTCCATGGTGGACAGGATTTTGGTTGGGATATCACAATATCTCTTATATTATTAATGCATCTATATACTTGGTAAAGGGTGGAAGGCTCAGCCTTATGCCTGGTGTTTTGTTCCACTCTTGCCGCCCTAGTTTCCGTCATATCGGTATTATGTTCTCGGATTTTGCGTCCCTAACGCGGTTGGGTGATTTATGGGACCCCCTTGACAGTTCGCTTTAAATAAGACTCCTCCAGCAAGGCCCAACCTTGGTTTTACCATTTGCCTCACCTAGCCCTTTTTCCCTTGGGTTTCGGAGCCCAAGGGTCATCTTTATTTTAGCCTCCCCGGGCGGTGCTCCTTCGAGTGTTGGTCCGAAGCAGCAGATCAAGGGCCACCACGGGGCAACTCGAGGGCTGGTTTTACTCGTAGGCTGACCTATCCGGTGTGCCCTGAGAACGAGATATGTGCAGCTCCTATCGGGATTTGTCGGCACATCGGGCGGCTTTGCTGGTCTTGTTTTATTGCTGTCGAAATATCTTGTAGCCGGGATTCCGAGACTGATCGGGTCTTCCCGGGGAGAAGGAATATCCTTCGTTGATCGCGAGAGCTTATCATGGGCTAAGTTGGGACACCCCTGCAGGGTATAAACTTTCGATAGCCGTGCCCGCGGTTATGTGGCAGATGGGAATTTGTTAATATCCGTTGTAGTAAACTTGAAGCAAACTCTTCAAAATACACCAACCGTAGCGTAACTGTGAGTCTCTTTTCGGGTTGATCGAGAGGAGAACACGGTTTCGGGTTATGTTTGACGTAAGTAGGAGTTCGTGGATTACTTCTTGATCATTACTAGTTGACGACCGTTCCTTTGTTTCTCTTCTCGCTCTCATTTGCGTATGTTAGCCACCATATATGCTTAGTCGCTGCTGCAACCTCACCACTTTACCCCTTCCTTTTCCCATTAAGCTTTGCTAGTCTTGATACCCATGGTAATGGGATTGCTGAGTCCTCGTGGCTCACAGATTACTACACCATCAGTTGCAGGTGCAGGTTTGCGATGATCATGACGCGAGAGCGATGTTTACTTGTGTTGGAGTTCTTCTTCCGCTTCTTCGGTCAGGGGATAGGTTCCAGGTCGGCAGCCTGGGCTAGCAGGGTGGATGTCGTTTGAGCTTCTGTTTATGTTTCATCCGTAGTCGGATGTGGATCTTGTATATGATGTTGATGTATTCTTGTGGCATTTGTGCCTTATGTATGTATCCCCATCTATTATGTAATGTTTATGTAATGATATCCACCTTGCAAAAGCGTTTCAATATGCGGGTCTATCCTTGGTGGGACCGTCGAGTTCCTTTTGGATAGGGTCGCATATTGGGCGTGACAAGTTGGTATCAGAGCCTCGACCGACCCTAGGAGCCCCCTTGATTGATCGTGTAGTTTGGCCGATGTTGAGTCTAGAGAAAACTTTTTCGGAGTCTAGTTATATCGGAGAGTAGGAATTCTTTTTACTCCTCAGCCCCTTCGTCGCTCTGGTGAGGAATCTTGACGTAGGTGTTTTGAACTACTCCTCTTCCCGTTCAAATTTTTCCTTTAGGATCACATGGTTAGTTTCGTGAGTTGTCCATCCTCTTTTGTCCAGTGCATTTCTCGTCAAGACGACTCGACCATCTTCATCTTTGCCAAGTTCAATCCTCGGTTCTTCCTCCGACGCCGTTGTTTTCCTTGTCCGGTTGTCTTTGTTTTTCCCACCGCCCTCCCTTCTTCTTCTCGGAACCGAGTCCGTAATCGAGTATCCATCCTACTCGTATAAGTCTTTGCTTTCTTTCCTCAATGATTTCAACCGAGTTTTCTCTTCAAGATATTCGTCGGTTTCCCCTTCCAAGTTGTCTTTGTTTTCCGCCTCCCACCCTATTATTCCGGAGTTCAAGTTTCTTCCGACCATCAATTCCATTCGTGTGGAGCCTCTTCAGTCTTCCCTCAATTATTTCAACCGGTGAATTCTCGTCTCGTTCGTCATTCTTCATCCCTTTCTTTTTCTGGTGGATTCAATTCAAGTTTTTTTTGTTGTCGATCGTATTCGTTCCCTCAGCTCAAATATCTCCCTTTGCTCGTTCGCCTCTCGCCAGTTTATCCTTCCGGAGTTCGGAAGACATATCAGGAGATTCGTCTGTGTTCTAATTAATTCGAGGTTGTCACCTCATTCAAATATCTCAATTATTCCGGTGTATCATCTATCTGTTCAACATCCCTTTCCAATGGTGTTTTCTCGTTAGTGGGCCCTAACCCACAGGTCTTTTCCCAGGATCTTACCTGACTCTTCTAATTATTCCGAAGCTATTCTCTAGTTCTTTTCGGAGTTTGACGTAAGTATGAATTTCATCAGTCAGATGTTTTTCCAAGATCGATTTCAAATCATTTTCATTGTTGACTCAACCTCTTTGTTTTTCATTCTACCGGAGTACCTCAGTTATTTTGGTGGTGTTTATCGTCGTCCTTGAAGACCGAAGAAGAGTTTTCCCTCTAAATCTTGTCCGTTCTCCCGGAGATTCGCGGTGCTAGCTCGATGTTATCCTATCTAATTGTTTCCAGTCGAGCAATTCTTTTCACCCATCCGGAACATTTCAGGAGTTGCTTTCTCTCTCGATCATCCGGAGGCCATCTTTTCGGAAGATTTCTTCATTCTAAGTTTTCAGATTCGTTCTCCAATTATTCTATAAACGTGCCCCTTCGTTCATCTCAATATTCTTCCGGTGCCTCGTTCAAGTGTTCTTTAATCAGCTCATGATCTCTTTGTTCTTTTGCATCTAAACCCCCTCTAGCATATTGGTTCTTCTAATTCTTCCCGGTGATTCATTCTCTTTCATCAGTCATTTCCGAATTCTTACGGTGGTTCGTTCAAGATTCTTTTTCCATCACTATCATTTTAATTCATTCGTTCTTTTCAATCCTACCGGTGGTTCATGAAGACTTTCTCAAGTTTTGTGCGATGTTTCCCCTTAATCCTTTTTCAACGAGAATAAGTAATATGCAAAATCCATTGCTTGTCATCAATCTAATTTGATGAAGGATAAGCATACAATAAATCTTATTCTTATTTCCTCCAAGTGAGTAATCCTTTCCTTCAGAGTTTGTTCTTGAGGAATAAATTCTAGTTCCAAGTGTTTCTCATCTTTTCTTTTCCGGAGTTCAAATTCCCTCGGCCATCTCGTCGGAACCTCCATCTAAATCATCGCAAGGCTCATCTTATTCTTTCATCCTTTCATTCTATCGCATCATCCTTTTGTTACTGGAGTTCTTCACGGTGGTTCTTTATGATTTAATTCATTATTCAAGAGTTCATCAAGATTCTTGGTCAAGGAGTTCAAGTATCTTTTCTTCTCACGTCTCGAAGTGCAATTAATTCTCCATATTCTTTTGAAGTGGAGTTTTGCATTTCTTCGTTATTCTCAGCTATCCAATCATTTCCGGTTGTGGCAGGTTATCACCTTATGATCTTGAGATGTTACCTATAAGTCCACAACAAGCTTATTCTTTCATTGTTGATTTTCTCAACAACTCCAGTCAATCCTTCCTTCTAAGTTCTTTTCATTCAAATTCTTTCAATTCTTCCGGAGGCATTGCGTTGTTTATCTCGTCAAGTGTCATTCCATCTTCTGAAGCTCATGTTCTATTCTTTCCTTGTTCAACCGGTGTGCTGCCTAAATCCTTTCAGTCTTATTCGTTTCTTTTCTCATTCTAACCACTCCGGTTAGAACGAGTGCTTTCAAAGTCTATCTGATTCCGTGAGCTTTCGATTCTTGTCATTCTCGTCGTTCCTCTCTTCTTCTCGAGTGCTCTCGATTCTTTGCTTCTTCTCTTCAGTTCTTGTTTCACCTCTTCCTTTTCCCTTCCGTCTCGGTCCTAAGATCTCGGGACGAGATCTCTTGTTAGTGGAGGAGTGTTGTAACGCCCCGGATTCGATGTGCCAGGTGTCTGCCAGTTATTCGCCGTCATTGCCATGTCATTTGCTTGCATGTTGCACTTTGCCATGTCATCATCTGCATTTCATATCATGTCATCATGTGCATTTCATTTTGCATACGTGTTCGTCTCATGCATCCGAGCATTTTCCCCGTTGTCCGTTTTGCAATCCGGCACTAATATGTCTCCCGGCGCCCCCTTTTGCCTCTTTTCGTGAGCGGGTGTTAAACGGTCTCGGAATGGACCGAGGTTTGTCAAGCAGCCTTGGTATAGCACCGGTAGACCGCCTGTCAAGTTTCCTGCCATTTGGAGGTCGTTTGGTACTCCAACGGTTAACCGGGTAATCGTAAAGCCCCTCTCTCTTTGCAGCCCAACACCCCTTCTATGTGGCCCAAAACCCAGCAAACTCCTCTCCATGCTCTTGGTCGTTCAATCACGATCGTGTGGGCGAAAACCACACCTCATTTGGACACTCCTAGCTCCCTCTACCTATAAATATGTGTGCCTTCGCGAAATTCTCGGTCTAACCCTAGTCTTCCTCTTCCTCGCGCCGCCAGACACATCCTCCCACCGTCCGGACGTGTCCGCCTGCGCCCGCAGCCAACCGGAGGCCGCCACGTGGCGCCTCAGCCCCCACGCCGCCCGCCCGCTTGCCCGTCGGGCCCCCCCATGCCCGCATCGCCTCCTCCGGCCCGCAAGCCCACACACACCTCGCGTCGCCTCGCCGCCAGCTCTCCCGCTGGCCGCCCAGCAGCTCGCCCGCCTCCGGCTGCCTGCCCGAGCCCGCCCCCATGCCCTGCCTTCTTCGAGCCACCACCGCCCGGCGCGCCATGCAGCCGCCCACGCCCACCGCCTCTGCCCGGCGCGACCCGCGCCCTCCGCCGCGCCCTCCGCCGCCTCCCTCCTGCGCCTCCGGCACCAACTCTGACGAGCTCGGCCAGATCCGCCGCCGCCTCGGTTCGCGTGCCCTCGGTTGACTTCTTCTCCCCGATTTCCTCTAAGTCAATTTATCTGTGATTATTTTGTTGCATTTTCATCATGCCATAACGTTGCACCCGTGGCTCCGTTTTGGGCGTATAGCATACCGAATTGTTCGCCTCGACGAGTACATCATTTCACATCATTGCATCATTTTCATTTGAGCTCATATTGATGCCCGAAATGCTGTTGGAAGAGGGCTATGTGATGTTAGTTTCAGATTCTTATCAGAACATGCACTTTTGTCATTTTTGCCATGATTGATGTGTGCACCCTATGAACTTGAGCCCTACATGTGTTTTGTAATATGCCATGCCATCTTTACAGGGGTGTATGCCATGTATTTTTGTGATCTCTTTGGTGACTAGCACAAGCATGCAAACTAGGCTTCATGATGTTGCTGATTTCAGCCTGATACTCACTGATATTTTTATGCCATGTAAACTGGATGCTACAGAGAGATCCGTGCTTATTTTGAGATACTTCAGTAAGGATGTTTTGAACATATGGGTATTCTCTACCCATCCATACCCTTGTTTGCAATTATGGAGTGCCATAGCTTGAGCCAATCGAGCTCTACTTTTGCTATAAAATGTTTCCTGGCAGGTTGTTTACATGTTATTCAATTTTGCCAAGGTTGTTATAGTTGATCCGTGTATGCTATGATGTTGTTCTTGCCATGTATAGCTTCTATGCCAGGCCTTCTTGCTATTTGTTGCCTTTCCATGCCATGTATTGCTCTGTGGTGAGTGGTTCAAGCTCACCAACATGCCTACTTATTGTTGTTCCTGCCATGTATGAATCTGTAATATAACTTGCCATGTTTACATGGGTGCCATCATATTTTCTGATCCTTTTTGGCTTATGGTCAGTAAGGGACATTTGTTCTATGCATTTAGTAGTATCATGCCATGCCTTTGTTTGCCATGATAAGTTCCTGTAACATGTTGTTTGATAGCTCTAAACATTGCAACCTGATGTTATTTCCTGATAAGTCTGAAACTGTTATTATTTGCAATCTTGCCATGTGTTTTTGAGCATGTTCTAGTGATTTCTGGAGATAGCTCAGTGTTCATGTTTTGTCATGCCTTACCTGTACATCATTCCCATGCCTTTTGTTTTCTTGTTGAGGTCCTGTAGCATGTTGTTTTGATGCTTGCAATATGCCTAGTTGCTGTTTTGGACAGATTGTTGTCATGACTTGTAGTGTGTATGTGTTGCACCGTTGCTCCGTTTTGAGTGTGCTCTATATGAAACTTGCTTGATTTTGCATGTAGCTTCATATTATCATGTTTCATCCTTGTTTTGAGGTGTTTGCTTGATGTTTGTATGCATTTTGCATCAATGCCATGCTTATCTTGTTTTGCTCATATCTTCTAGGACGTAGCTCCAAATTTAATGAACTTTATATGTAACTTGACTAGAATTTCGTTTAGATCATCTTGGTGCATCTTAACTTGCTATTTAACCACTTGAACATAAGGTTTATTCAGATCTGGACCAATTTCGAAATTTGCATATGAGGGCTTACCGGAATTGTTATATGTTGTTTCCGGCCTCATTTAAACTTGCTTTAAGGTGTTGTTCTTGTTTGCATCATATTTTGCCATGAGTAGCTTCATGTAGCCTTGTCATGCATCATACTTGGTTGTGCATCATGCCTTGTTCATGTGTGGTGTGTTTACTATGTTGTGTGCTTCTTCTTGTTAGTTCATGTTTCGTTGCGATCGTGAGGATTCGTTCGTCTACGCTTGGCTCGGCTTCATCCGTTCGTCTTCTTCATGGACTCGTTCTTCTTCCTTGCGGGATTTCAGGCAAGATTACCGCTACCCTGGATCTCACTACTATCATTGCTATGCTAGTTGTTTCGTTCTATCGCTTTGCTGCGCTACCTATCACTTGTTCCTCAAGCTTCCCAAATTGCCATGTCAGCCTCTAACCTTTTGCACCCTTCCTATCAAACCGTTGTTTGTCTATGTTACCGCTTTGCTCAGCCCCTCTTATAGCGTTGCTAGTTGCAGGAGAAGATGAAGATTGCTCCATGGTGGACAGGATTTTGGTTGGGATATCACAATATCTCTTGTATTATTAATGCATCTATATACTTGGTAAAGGGTGGAAGGCTCGGCCTTCTTCCTGGTGTTTTGTTCCACTCTTGCCGCCCTAGTTTCCGTCATATCGGTATTATGTTCCCAGATTTTGCGTCCCTAACGCGGTTGGGTGATTTATGGGACCCCTTGACAGTTCGCTTTGAATAAGACTCCTCCAAAGAAGGCCCAACCTTGGTTTTACCATTTGCCTCACCTAGCCCTTTTTCCCTTGGGTTTCGGAGCCCAAGGGTCATCTTTATTTTAGCCCCCCCGGTGCTCCTTCGGTGTTGGTCCAAACGGCAGATCATGGGCCACCACGGGCAACTCGAGGGCTGGTTTTACTCGTAGGGCTGACCTATCCGGTGTGCCACGAGAACGAGATATGTGCAGCTCCTATCGGGATTGTCGGCACATCGGGCGGCTTTGCTGGTCTTGTTTTATTCTTGTCGAAATGTCTTGTAGCCGGATTCCGAGACTGATCGGGTCTTCCGGGAGAAGGAATATCCTTCGTTGATCGCGAGAGCTTATCATGGGCTAAGTTGGGACACCCTGCAGGTATAAACTTTCGAGAGCCGTGCCCGCGGTTATGTGGCGATGGGAATTTGTTAATATCCGGTTGTAGTAAACTTGAAGCAAACTCTTCAAAAATACACCAACCGTAAAGCGTAACCGTGAGTGTCTCTTTTCGGGGTTGATCGAGAGGAGAACACGGTTTCTGGGTTATGTTTGACGTAAGTAGGAGTTCAGGATCACTTCTTGATCATTAATAGTTGACGACCGTTCCTTTGTTTCTCTTCTCACTCTCATTTGCGTATGTTAGCCACCATATATGCTTAGTCGCTGCTGCAACCTCACCACTTTACCCCTTCCTTTTCCCATTAAGCTTTGCTAGTCTTGATACCCATGGTAATGGGATTGCTGAGTCCTCGTGGCTCACAGATTACTACACCATCAGTTGCAGGTGCAGGTTTGCGATGATCATGACGCGAGAGCGATGTTTACTTGTGTTGGAGTTCTTCTTCTAATTCTTCGGTCAGGGGATAGGTTCCAGGTCGGCAGCCTGGGCTAGCAGGGTGGATGTCGTTTGAGCTTCTGTTTATGTTTCATCCGTAGTCGGATGTGGATCTTGTATATGATGTTGATGTATTCTTGTGGCATTTGTGCCTTATGTATGTATCCCCATCTATTATGTAATGTTGATGTAATGATATCCACCTTGCAAAAGCGTTTCAATATGCGGGTCTATCCTTCGTGGGACCGTCGAGTTCCTTTTGGATAGGGTCGCATATTGGGCGTGACAGCGGGCGACCCTGAAGTGTTGTCACGGAGGGTTTCTTCGAATCCGGCAGGGCCGGAAAGCGGCCGTATGGCTCCCCAAAGCCCTCTGTGTCCGGCCTTCTAAAAAGGCCATCGGACGAGTCCGGCACCGTCCAGTGCACGGTCGGAGGAGCTGAAGGATCTGCTCGGGCGAGCGTCTATCTCAGAAGAACATCGTGCATTGATGGGCACGGTGATTGAAAGGATTTCATCCGCGGAGAGCGGGTTGCACGAGGCCGTCAGGAGTTTACTGACAGGTTTTGAGGTACGCGAAATGATGTACCTTTGGACAGTTCTGCATATAAAAGATGTGCCCTATATAGATAGTAGCCCCTGAGACTCGGTGCGTTGTCAAAAATGACGGCGCGCCGAGGATCATAGTCCCAGGTATAACATGTCGCCATTCCTACATAGGTGGCGAAGTGTCCGGTGGCTAGCCGGACTTATGAATTTGCCGAGCTAAAGCTGCAACTTGACGTGGCGGATGCCGACATCGCGCTTGTTAACAAGCGGCTTGAGGAGTCACAAGGTATGCAAGTTCTCCGTGGACACCTGGTAAGGGGGCTTGATGCCAGTGCCTTACAACATGTATGCTTGATGCAGACGGTGCCGCTGCCATGGAGAACCTTCGGGTGGAACTCGCCCGAGCCAAGGAGCAGGCCAGAAAAAGTGATGCGGCTGTCTTAAAGGCGGCCGAAGAGCTGAAAGCCGAACAGGCTGCTCACTGCCGAAGTAGGAAGGAAATGGCCGAGATGGCTATGAAGTTGAAGGATGCTGCCGACCGCTGCAAGCTTCTTGAAAAAGAAGGTCGGGCGAAACAAAAGGACCTGGAGAAGGCCACTACCAAGGCCAAGGATGCTCGCTCTGCAATGAGAGCCATGAAGCAGGAGCTACGTCAGGCCGGAGATATTGCGGCTGGAAAGCCCTTTATGCTACGGATGAAGTTCGGGGATCCTAAATATGCTCAGTTGGACCGGCTGTGGAGTGCGGCGGATACTTATCTGGACTTGGCGGCAAGTGCCGCGGACGCGGCCGAACACTTCCGAGATCAACAGGATCACGAAGTGGAAAAGCTTTTTGGTCGCAGTTCCACAATCCAGGCGCCCACTTCCATTAGCGGCGTTTGGCGAATGGGCGGAGCTGAATAGGTTATCCGGACTCGCCATGAAGGATGTCGTGAGTCATCTGTGGCCGGAAAGGCCCGAGCCGAAGAGTTATTTTGGTTTGGTGCAGCAGTTCCTTGGTGCGGTGCCGCATATCAATGCAATGAAGAGGTCAGCATGCATAGAGGGTGCGCGGATGGCTCTTGCCCGTGTCAATACATACTGGGCGGAGATGAAGGCCACCGACGTTGCATCCCAGGATTCGGACGGAAGCCGAGTACCTGTCGAGCACTATTTTCAGGGAGTTCTGCAGGGCGCTCGTTTAATAGAGACGTAGTGCTCGAAGGATGTCATGTTCGAATAACATGTATTATTGTAAAACAATGTTTTGATTGAATATAAAAGCTTTTTATACTTGTGCCTGCAAGAATTTAAATACCTCCTGTGCGGCTGTTAATGTATATGTGTATATAACCTGAAAGATGGCAGTCTTGACATTTACGCGCATATAATGCGGGGGTGTTTGCAGAGGGCGCATTTTCACACTTGATCCAACGTCTTGGTCCTATAAAGGAGGTGATAGCGCAGCGAACTAGGCAACCGGACTATAATGCTTTATCACTTTCAATAAGCCATAGGAGTTTGACAGTGGGGCTACTATATAGCCCCTAGGGGCACCGCGCTCGCCAATTCGTATGCTGCGTGTGTGCTGACCGAAACGCCCTTCGTTAATGTGGAGGAATCCTAAAGATTCCGGTGGGTCATCGAGTGGTTGACCAGTCTCACGCTATATCATGACGGTCGGTTTTCGGCTTTCTCTCGAGGTGCTCGCCGGCGAACTGGGCACAATCGCAGAGTTCTCCCGGTGCCGCCTTAGCCGATAGAGCAGAACGTAAGGCAGCAAAACACAGGAGCCGGGCAAACCCAACATTTGACCAAAGACATGATACGGAGCTGATGCATATAAGGCCAAACTCGCGACGTCGAACACTCCCTAAGGTATTCGGTCTTTATGAAAACGGGCTGAACAACGCCCTTAGTAATAAACCCCTGGTGTCCAGGTACACGCAAAATCCTGACGTGGCCAATGCCAAGACGCCAGCCTCCACCTCGGTTATAGCAAGAAACCGGGGGATGTGTATCAACAAGAGACAGAAAAAAGGTTTACGCAGGGTCTTAATCTGAAAAGAATCCTTGGAACGGGTCCCTACTGCACGTCTGCGCCTGTGTCTCTGTTGTGCCGTATCCTGGACGGGTGTAGCACGGTGTTCATCTGTAAAAGAGAGGAACTTAGTTGAAAAAGATCGTGCGAAAATGTACGTTATATTAAATAAACAAAGTACAATTCAAATGAATAAAATTGAGCTTTATTGTCTCTTGTTGTAGATGCGCGGAGCCCCTTGTACGGGGGTATGCGGCTAGTAAGCCCTTGTATGTTTACGCCGGACTCGTCTAGCCATGTCCGGGGTCTGAACGACCTGTTTAGGTGCTTTGATTAGTGAAGCCGGCTTAGTGTGTGGCTGTCAAGGCAGCCGCACAATCTTCTGTGCTCGAGGAATACTCAATATTTCCCTTTAACGAGATGATGCCACACGGACCGGGCATTTTAAGTATAAGAGATGCATAATGCAGTATTGCGTTAAAGCGGGCGATGTGGACGGTTAGCTTTTCGCGACGGAAGTTGTCGGGTGAGCCGAACATAACTTCTAGCAGGAGAGAGCCCGTACAATGGGCATCTGGGTCTGGCGTTACCCCTTGAAAGGAAGTGTTGCTATGGCAAATTGTTGTTGGGTCTATCCCCATTTTGCGGATTGTGTCCTGATATAGCAGGTTTAAATCACTGCCGCCATCCATTAGGACTTGTGTAAAGTGGAGTCCGTCAATTATCAGATCTAATACCGAGGCAGTCCAGCCTGCATTCCGGATACTTCTAGAGTAATCCGGATGGTCGACGGTGATTGGTTTTAACAACCAGTGGCGGGACTCCTCTGGGATAGGCCGTATGGCGCGTATCTCTATGGGCGCCACTCTGTTTTTCCCTTTTGTCACATGAAGTGAGTTTACTGTTTTGACTTCTTGTGGGAAATTCTTTTGTTTTCCGGTGCTCTGCTTGTGGGGTTCGTCATCGTCCTCGCTTGGTGTGTCGAGCCCCTTGTGTTCGGCGTTGAGTTTGCCGGATTGCTTGAAGACCCAACAATCTCTGTGGGTATGGTTTGCAGGCTTCCCGGTAGTACTATGGATTTGACATATCTTGTCCAGGATTTTGTTTAGGTTAGATAGCTCTTCCCTGTTATCCTTGAGGGGCAGCTTTTTCTGATTCTGCCGAGAGCTTTTAAATCCAGTGTTGACTGCCGTGCTCTTCGGGCTGTTTCCCTTGGTCCGGCGATGGTCCTTGCTGCGTCGCGGTTTCCCGTTTCCATCCCTAACTTCGGATATACTTGGGTCGCTGGTGCTGCATCTTGCCAACCAGCTATCCTCTCCTGTGCAAAAGCGGGTCATGAGGCTTGTTAATGCGGCCATTGTTCTTGGCTTTTCTTGGCCGAGGTGTCTGGCGAGCCATTCGTGTCGTACGTTGTGTTTGAAAGCTCCTAAGGCTTCGGCGTCCAGACAGTCGACTATTTGGTTCTTTTTAGTGAGGAATCTGTTCCAAAATTTCCGGGCTGACTCTCCGGGTTGTTGAGTTATGTGACTTAAATCGTCTGCATCCGGAGGTCGGACATAAGTCCCTTGAAAAATTGCCCGAAAAGCACCCTCGAGCTCTTCCCAACTTCCAATGGTGTTTTCGGGAAGGCTTTTAAGCCAATGCCGGGCTGGCCCTTTGAGCTTGAGGGGTAAGTATTTTATGGCGTGGAGATCATCTCCTCTAGCCATGTGTATATGGAGGATGTAGTCCTTAATCCAGACTCTAGGGTATGTCGTTCCGTCGTATGCCTCTATGTTTACGTGCTTGAATCCCACTGGAAATTCATGATCCAGCACCTCATCGGTGAAACATAGGGGGTGTGCGGCACCCCTATATCTGGGCGTACCATGATGTTCGGATATTTGATGTGTTGCATTGCTTACTAGAGATTGCTTTCTTGGCCCATAGATAGATCTGGCTGGGCCATCTTTTTGATGTGAATCCATGTGCGGATCGCGTGCTGCTTTGTGTGCGGCGTCCTTTGCCGCACTGTGTTGGCCATGGGGTCATTTGTCCGACCGGGTGGCTACCTTATTTTTTGATTACGGAGGCTCTAAGGCCTCATCATCAAATTCCGGCAGTAATTTTCGCTTTGGATAGCTCTTTTTGTGGCGACTATCGCCGTATTTGTCTGCGGTGTTGAGTACTTTGCTCCATCTAATTCTGAGTGCATCTTCTGCTGTTTTGAGCTTCCGCTTTTTTTCAGCTACGCAGCAGCGATGGCGACGAGCCTTTTTGGAGGTTCTTCGCTCCAGAACTTGTCCGGCGTGAGGTTGTCCGGACTATTGTCTTCGCCGGGACGGGTTGTTTATCCAAGTTGCCTGTTCGGACGGTTGCTCGATGGCATGTTCGTGTCCGCCGGTTCGCCCCGCTCTATGGTTGGGTTTGTATGGCTGCTTTCTCCGTCGAGGTGGGGTTTGGAGCGCGCTTACGCCGCCGCTGATTGCTTTTCGAGGAACGATCCTCGTTCGCCCCTTTGTTCCTCGTCGTGGTTTCCTTTAGGTGTATCCACCATGTATACATCGGGAGATGGGGTGGTTGTCCAGTGGCCTATAGGCGCTGGTTCCTGTTCGTCTCCAACATCGTCGTCCATACTGTCGATGTCTTCGGAGTCGAAGTCGAGCATGCCGGTTAAATCATTGATAGTGGCTACAAAGTGGGTGGTGGGTGGGCTTTGAATTTATTCGTCGTCCGCATCCCAACCTTGTCGGCCGTAATCCAGCTAGGGCTCTTCTGATAAAGAGAGAGACTTTAGTGAATTCAGGATGTCGCCGAAGGGCGAGTGCTAAAAGATGTCCGTGGCGGTGAACTCCATGATCGGCGCCCAATCGGATTCGATTGGCAGGGGCGCGGAAGGTTCGGAGTTCGGAGAAAAGTCCGGCACCTTGGAGTCACGAGCTTCACAAAGGACAGGTATGGTGTTCGGCTCGATCGCCGTAGAGATTGCAGCCCCCGAGGCGGTGTCCAGTCACCCGTCCTCGATTGGCACAGTCGGCTCCGAGCTAAGGGTCGGAGCGACACGGTGCGACCTCCGTGGCACTGTTCGCGGCAGAGCTAGATCATGACCATCGTGACAGTGCGGCACGCTTGGCTGTGGCTCCAACCCGTCGAAGATCAAGTCTCCGCGACGCCGGCCGTAGTTCAAACTTCCAAATCTGACCTGACGACCAGGGCGAACTTTTGATTTGCTCCAGATGGCCAAGTGAATTGGCCCGCAGCAAAGCCGCCCGAATCTGAAGATCTGTCCGGGAGAAAAGTCTCTCCTCGACTGCGCTGCTTTTGACGATCGGAGGAGCCATCGGGCCTAAAGATGACGACACGAGGAACTCTCAATGAAAGCACCAATGTCGTGTCAAAACCGCGGATCTCGGTAGGGGTCCCGAACTGTGTGTCTAGGCGGATGGTAACAGAGACAAGGGACACGATGTTTTACCTGTGTTCGGGCCCTCTCGATGGAGGTAAAACCCTACTCCTGCTTGATTAATATTGATGATATGGGTAGTACAAGAGTAGATCTACCACGAGATCGAGAGGCTAAACCCTAGAAGCTAGCCTATGGTATGATCGTTGTTCTTCGCCCCACGGACTAAAACCCTCCGGTTTATATAGACACCGGAGAGGGTTAGGGTTACACAGAGTCGGTTACAATGGGAGGAGATCTACATATCCGTATCGCCAAGCTTGCCTTCCACGCCAAGGAAAGTCCCATCCGGACATGGGACGAAGTCTTCAATCATGCATCTTCATAGTCCAGGAGTCCGGCCAAAGGTCATAGTCCGGCCATCCGGACACCTAATCCAGGACTCCCTTAGTGGGGATCAGAGAGGGGCTCCGGGGAGGAATGTGTGCTCGGGGAGGAGTTGTGGGTTGCGAGAGAGGTCGGGAGCATTACTTATAGCCGTGGGGAAGAGCTCGAGAGGGAAGGGGCGAGGTGGCACACGGCAGGCTACGTGTCCGTGCACCAGCGCTGGGCGCAGTGTCGGCAGGCACGGCCAAAGCTCATGGGAAGCGGCGGGAAGGCGACGAGGAGGAAGCAGACGCGGCGCAGAGGCTCATGGAGACGAGCAATGCTCGCGGACGAGAGGGAGAAGAGGACAAGAGCGAGGAAGGCGACGATGGCCACGGGGCTCACTGTTCGGTCTTTGGAACAGCTCGTCGGAGAAGAAAACGGAGGGGGAGAGGGGTCCAGGCGAACGGTGACGAAGATGCTGAGCTAATGGACATGCGGGGACGAACCAAATCCAGCCGGGGTGGCTCTGCCGAGGCCAACAGTGGCTAGACCACCATTTTGGCCGGCATTGCCCGTGGTCACCACCGACAACACATGCTCTGGCCTTCTACTCCATGCAAAATGATGTCTACAGCGTAGTCCTTCCAAAGTAGAGTATTACCATGGTAAATAAACGGGCAGAGACAAAGGGAGCTGAGTAAACTAAGCCTCACAAGTTTGCTGTTGCAAAATTGGCAACATTCTAGAGATAAAACCAGAGAGGCTAAAAGGTAAAATTGATGTCTGGTAGGCTTAGGGTGGCAAGGATTACGGTCCTGGGAGTTATGAGGTCATTAGGACAAGTATTTAACATAGTTGCTTTGCAACTGCCAAAATATGTCCAGAAACTAAATGAGGATAAAGCACTCACTAGGAGTGTTGTATTGGGCTACCACTTGGCAAACCTTGATGATTTGGTCATATGTAGATGCTACGAAAAGATCATACCAAATGGACTTGCCAAATTGGTACTTGCTTCACAAGCATCACTTCTGACAAGAAACTTGGGAAAATTCTAGGAAAATATTGGCTACATGAAATGAGCCAAACTCTTGTTTAGGTGGATTATATGGATAGGAGAATGCTTGGGAATATTTTCAGCCATAATGGAGCAAGATAAACTATACTTGCGTCACAAACTGAAAATTTGGACAGAAAACAAGAATTGCTCCTGTGCTCACATAGCTCAATGAAATGAGCTGAATTTGGGTGGAGGCTAATAATTTGGGATACTATAGAGGATGTCAAAGTTTCATCCCATATGGAAACTCTATGAAGGTACTTCCTTCACAAAGTTACAATCTGGTCAGAAACTTTGAAAAATTGGACAGGGAGCTAGGATGAA
This sequence comes from Aegilops longissima, assembly GCA_021605205.1. Lineage (NCBI taxonomy): Eukaryota > Viridiplantae > Streptophyta > Magnoliopsida > Poales > Poaceae > Aegilops > Aegilops longissima. The sequence goes on along the minus strand of JAHIAM010000014.1, from coordinate 8,371 downwards.
TGGATTGAGCTCCTATTTTGTATCCATGGGTGATTTATCAATGTTAATCATCCTGACAAATTACAGCTCAATTGGAGTTAGGAATAGAGCACTTCCTTTGCAAAAGTTCAGAGAAGGCAGAAACATGCATTGGATCATGTGCCCAATTTTGAACTGTGGGATCATGAGATAAGGATGGAACTAGTGATTATATAGCAAGGACAAGCTCCAAAATTTATGTGGGAATTTTATCCACTATAAAAGTGTAGTTCCTTTAGAAAATGGTAGAAATGCAATATTGGCATTAAATAGGAAAAGGAAATTTTCCTTATTTAATTATGGCCAATATCTTTGCTAGTTCTTGGACTAGGCATAATTATCAACTCCACAAATCGTCATGAATTTAGGAGATGGCTAGATATGCCTTTGGATTTTATTCCTCAAAAAGGCAAGAAAAGGAATAAATCACAATTCAAAATAGTGCATGGGACTAGGCAATATTTTTGCATATCCAAGGTTGAAAAGGATAGGAGGGTCTGTGGGAACAGATGGGATGATCAATAGATCAAGGAAAATGATATCTCCTTTGTAATCACAAAGGGCATATTCAAATTCCAAAATTTGGAATTAGGGTTTGAGAGGGTTGGAGCTGATGCAATTGAGGTCTTGCCCACTAAAAAAGACATGAGCAAGGTTTTGAAAGGTTGGAAATGACAAGAATTCTCAGAGTCATCCAGCAAACTCAGGAGAAAGGTTTTAAAAATGATTGCCAGGAAGGAATAATAGCTCAAAAATTGATAACCCAATTTTGGGGTTGTTACACCAAGCTTCATCGGCAGGACGACTTAGATGCCCTGGAGGAGGAGCGAGACATCGCAAAAGCCCATTCCGCATTTTATCAACAGCAAGCTCATAGATATCAAAGCAGAGAAGTGTGGGCCAAGACTTATAATGTTGGCGAACTTGTTCTACGCTTACCAGAGAAGAAAAAGGACAAACTCAAGCCCAAGTGGGAGGGTCCCTACATCATAGATGAAGTTCTCACTAGAGGAGCGTACCGCCTGCGTGATGCATCGGACAACCGGTTAGTGCCGAACCCGTGGAACGCCGCCAGACTAAGAAGATTCTACGCCTAGAGCCGGACTCTTTGTTCGTCTTGTTCTCCCTTTGTTTCCATTATATTTTTCCTCTCTTTAACTTTTCTTCTAGCTTTAAGCTCTTGTGCGGCTAAACTACACACCTATGACGTACGCATCCTCAAATATGTACGGCCATAATACCTGGGGGTTCTTGTACATAAGCTTATTATTATTTTTTGAGCATCAAGCTCACCACACGTGTATCTTTTTCCTCATGTGTACCTTTTCTTCGCCATTATACGCATCGTTATGACTTAAGTTTTGGCCAAGCTGGGTTGCCTGGCTCCTATGCTTATGCCCTATGTTCCCGTTTGTTCAGCTAGGGCATAAAGGGAGCACCACTGCGATTGTTACTATCGGGTCATCCGGACGTGTACCTCAGACTCGGTGAAGCCGAAAGCTAGCGTTCTTAAGGGAATATTCGATCGGCGGACTAAAGACATGTTGCACTCATTACAATGTGAACCCCCAGATGTCACATACACCACAGTTCAGGCATGCACACTAATGCATGTTCACCCAGGGAAAGGAACCCTTAACAAAACTATTCTCTCTGGAAGATGTTTCTTACAATTACAATGTAATATAACATAGCTAGCCGGATACAACCTGTCAGTTAAATCAACTATGACCCCTACACCTGGTTTCCACGCATACCCCAGTCTATATAGACGCTTTGGTATTCCGAAACACTCCGCACCTTCAGGTCCGGAGGTTGAAGCGAAAAGGTCTGCCATGACAATCGTTTTACAATCCAGCTAGGGACAATTATGTCAATCAAAGTACATAGTCACTTTGACTCAAAACTTCTTCCTCTATGCCATCTAACAGGCTGTCTAGCTTACAATCCTGTTGGGAATATTTGGCGGCTACCCTTACTTGGTCATATACCAAACTAACTGGAATTTATTTTCCATCTGACCCCTTCGGCCCGACCCGGTCCATATGATTCGGATCAAGCTTAGCATACCATGTTTTCACCAAGGCCCAGGCCTCCCGCGCACCTTCTTGGCAGGCTAATATCTTCCATAATCGAATACGCCGCCATGCTCCTTTGAATAGCTCCACAAGCTCCGCCACACTTCCCGAAGGGGAGGCGGATGGCCATAAATCCTTGGCAGCACTCCGCATTGCTAGCCGAGCTCGCTCGTGCATTTGGGACAGCTCTTGTAGCAGGTCGCCTTGAGATCCGGACATTTCCTCTTTGGGACGGCCAGTCAGCATACCTGCAGACATAAATCTGTCAGTTCTTGTCCTCGCCAAATTGTATGGAGGCAAGTTCGCAAAGCATACTGAATATGCCGCCTCGTAGTCTCTTATTCTCCTTCACAGAGTCGGCCAGCTGGGCTCGCACATCTTTTAGTTCTTCGCCCAACAGGGTGTTGGAATCCTGCAGCTTATTTTTCTCATCCCTGACCCGTGTCAAGACATCGTCACCGCATGCCGCTTGCCTTTGGCCTCTTGTTCACCGCTTATGCTGCCTTTCGTGGCTTCCCTCAGTTGATCTGACGACCCTGCCATGGGGAATGTATAAAGTATCAATATTACCGGTATATAATTATGTTTACTCGATGGAGGGGAACATTACCAAGCGAGGCCTTCTTGGATTTCTCCAGTTCGGCGGTAGCAGCAGCTAGCTGGGTCCGACATTTTTCTAGCTCTTGAGACAACAAGTTGTTCTTCTCTGTGAGCACCTGGTTATACAATGATCCTTAAATCAGTTGTATCAACTGCTTCAAGTCTCGGGGGCTACTGGTATATAATTACTAGATTTGTACAAATGTGTATGTATACTTACCCGCATATCTTTCAAATGCTGGTCTGTGGCTCTGGTAAGCCCATCTCGAGCAGCTCGGATGTATGCATCATCCAAGCTGAAGGCATTGAATGCCTCTTTTGTAAAGCTGGGGTCGCGAAGAGTGGCCCGCCGGCGCCGATGATTCATAGCGCTTTCCATTTCAGAGTTTGCGACGGATACATCATCTGAATCGTCTGCCAAAGGAAAATCCGGCGTCACTCTCATATCAGCCCTTGCCTTTAAGGCAGGGTCGGAAGCCTGACTTGTGGAGGCGCCGCCGGTAGGATCTCCGGACATAATCCGGCGAACGCTTTTCCTGATAAGACACAACGGATATCGTCACAGTTTGATGTGACTGCCAGGGGGCATGAGTAAAAGACCATACCTCCTTAATGAGGGTTCTGTCGTATTGTCATTCGCTTTCCTCTTTGAAGAGTTGCCTCTGGTGCACGTTGAGGTGTTGGGCACCTCCCCTTTGGAGCACAAAATAGTGCGGTGGGTGAGGTGTAATGAGGAAACTCTTTCGAAGAAGGTGTCTCTTGATTACTTACATGCGAGGCAGGGAGGAGGCCGGGATAGTCGGCGATGACGGCCACTTCCGTGCCATCATAGATCGCCTGGTAGAATACTCCTTCCTCAAGCTCCACATATATGTCTGGATCCTCTTCGAATCGGGGGTCGAGGTCCCGGTTGTGATTCTCTGGCTGTGGGGCGTGGCTATGGATCTCCTTGGTAATCTTCCGCCATTCATGTTACAAATAGATGGGTTAATGACCATTAAAAGTGACTCAGGGAGAGGGGTGAGTAAAGTGGTGGGATTAGAAAGCACCCAGCTAGGAGGACTGTACATGGAAAATCCATCTCGACGTTTAAGATGAGTAAACTCCTCTTTCTCCCCTTTGTACAGTTCGGCCAATATTTTGACCAAAGAGGCGGGGGTGTCCGAACCCTTCCGACCGCAGCGTGAGGCGTCATCTTCCCCATTGTAGTGCCACATGGGAAGCCTGTCAGATTTCGGGTTCCGGCAGACCCTTGAGGTTCGAACACTGGGGTGCGCGTGGAATCTCGCCCTCTACCTACCTGTACCCCGCCGCCTCGCTAGGATCTAAACTACGAAAGGAACAGCACAAGAGACACAAGGTTTATACTAGTTCGGGCCACTGTTGTGGTGTAATACCCTACTCTAGTTTGTGGTGTGGTGGATTGCCTCTTGGGCTGATGCTGATGAACAATACAAGGAAGAAAAGCCTCGCGAGGGTCTGCTCTTGGTCGGGGCGATGAACTGCTACGGGGAGTTCAGTCGCTCTCTCTCTCTCTCTCTCTGATTCCAGCTTGCCTCTAGCTACTCATTCCAGACCTCCGATCCCTCTACCCTGTGGGTGGCTAGTCCTATTTATAGGCAAAGGCCCTGGGCCTCTTCCCAAATATTGAGCGGGAAGGGCACCAACAATTGGCCATTTTGAAGGGGAACATCTAGTACACTTATCCTGACTAAAGTTGGTCCTCGCCTGTCAAAGGCTCTGGTGGTGACGCGGGCTTGGGCTCCACAATGACTTCCTTCCTGCCGTTAGACTGGTCTTGGTCTTGTTGCACCGAAATGGACGCCTTTGCTTGATGCTCTCGCCTGCGCTTGCTCCCTTTGCACCAAAGAGGAAAGGAGGACACTACGCGGGCTGGCACCCGCCTGGCGCCCTTGGTCGTCATGGCTTGCGTCATGGGCACCTCGTGAGGTACCCCGCCTTGAACTCTCCACCTCCTCGCGAGCCAGCCTGACGAGGCCGTGCCTGAGGAAGCTCCCTGTCATCCGCCCCGCGAGGCTTGGCCCCTCGCGAGGGTCTTGAACTTGTGTTGATGAAGATGGGCCATGATGGGCCCCCCTTTGAGCCACGCCGCAGGCAGGCAAGTCTGGGGACCCCTGTTCCCAGAATGCCGACAGTAGCCCCCGGGCCCAAGGCGCGCCTGGACTTGGCCGAGAAGAGAGACGAAGGGGCAAGTGTGAAGCGCTGCGGGCCCTAACAGCCTGCGGCCTTGGGCGCCGCGTGGCGGTTGATTGGACGTGGGTGTCTCCACTTCCCCACGACGCCTCGGCAACTGCATGAATTGACAAGTCCCTGCATGCAAAGCGGGTCATGATTACCTGCGATCGTGGAGGTCGGCGGTTGGCCTCCTCTGGCTTTAAGTACGGAACGATGCCTGCCCTTCTAGTCCATCTCCTTCTTGCTTCTTCTTATTCCCCATGGCTCCGTCGAAGAGGTTCTCGGCCGCAGAGAAGGGGAAGGCTCGCCAGTGGGGCTGACTACGCCCGCCCCAAGCGCGGTCGAGGCCATCCTCGCAAACACCCTGTGGCTCCCATGGTGGCTCCTCGTGATCGCGAGGTGATCTCCGCGGTGGCGGGCGGCAGGGCTGCTGCCGGGGGTGACACGGCCACGCCACCCCCTAGGCCGCTTCCTTCCAGGCGGAGGTGCTGCCGAGTTCGTTGTGTGGTCAGCGGAGCCGACCGCACCCGGCTCCAGCTTCCTCGCTTCCTCCTAGGTGAGCTTCCGGCGGTGCCCGGGCGGCCTCGCTTCAGCGGATGGTTGCTACTGATCTGGCCTCCACAGGCTTCACTGGAGGTCTCTACAGCCGGAGCTCGCCTCGCCCGCTGGTCTGGCAACGCTTGCCATGCTGTCTCGAGCCGGCGCGATGCACCCTACACATCGAGTTCGATGGCGATGCCACCCTCTACGTGAGGGTGTTCGGGGAAGATGGTCGCCGCGCTGGGTGCTGCCCTGAGAATGACGACCGTGGCCGCGGGTTCAGCCCCAACGAAGATGAAGACGACAGCGCGCGCGTGGTTGGCGACGCCCGGGGCTCGTCGAGCTTCGACGGCTCTTCTTCGGGCAACGGCTCCTCCAGCGGTGGTCGCGACCAGCCTCCGCGCCGACGTGCCCACCTGGAGGGAGGTGTCGGCGTTCTGGGAATGGGGGTCCCCAGACTTGCCTGCCTGCGGCCTGCGGCATGGCTCAAAGGAGGCCCAGGATAGCCCATCTTCATCAACGCATGCTCAAGACCCTCGCGGGCGGACGACCAAGAGCTTACTCAGGCACGGCCTCGTCAGGCTGGCTCACGAGGAGGCGGAGAGTTCAAGGCAGGGTACCTCGCGAGGTGCCGATGACGTAAGCCATGACGACCAACGGCGCTGGGCGAGCGCCAGCCACGCCAGCGTCCTCCTTTCCTCTTTGGTGCAAAGGGAGCAAGCGCAGTAAGAGCATCAAGCAAAGGCATCCGCTTGATGCAACAAGACCAAGACCAGCCCCAACGGCTGGAATGCGATCATCGTGGAGCCCAAGCAGGCCATCACCAGAGCCTTTGGCAAGCGAGACCAACTTTAGTCAGATAAGTGTACCCGCTTATTCCCTTCAAATGGCCAATTGTTGGCGCCTTCCCGCTCAATATTTCAGAAGAGGCCCAGGCCTTCGCTCTATATAAGTAGAGCTAGCCACCATAGTAGGGGACGGTCGATAGAGCGGAAGCATCCGAAGAGAGAGAGGGACCCGATCCTCAAGCTAGAGCGACGGACACCACTTAGCAGTTCATCGCTTCCACCAAGAATGACCCTCGCGAGGCTGTTCTTCCCTGTCTTATTCTTCATCAGCCCAGAGGCAATCCACACACACACACTAGAGTAGGGTATTACACCACGATGGTGGCCTGAACCAGTATAATCTTGCGTCTCTTGTGTTGTTCTTGCTAGTAGTTTAGGTCCCTGTGATTCGGTGAGGTACGAGACGGTGGAGGGTTGGATCTCCGCGCGCACCCTGTAGTTCGAACCTTAAGGGTCTCGCGAACCCGTGATCCGACATTTGGCGCGCCCGGTGCGCCGAATCTGCCTTCCCGCTGCCCTTCCTTGCCTATCGCAACCATGTTCGACGTCTGCCGGGCCCCGCCGAGCGCCGTCCGCCACCGCCTCCCGCCGCCTGCACAACTCCCGCCGGGCGGGCGCCCTCGTGCTCCCGCCACCTGCCGTCAACACCGCCACCGCCCGGCGGGAATGAGCAGCGAGCATCGCCCTCGGCCTCGGCGACCTCGGGGAGGGGCCGCGGTTCCTCGACACCGCCGCCCGTCGCGCCGGTCCCTCCGCTCGTCGCGGCCCTCCTGGGCGGCTCGCAGGCGCTGCCTTCCAGCCGCCATGTCAAGACATTCGCCCGCCGGGTCGGCGCCGCCTCCACGCAGTAGGGGGCTCCCTCAAGCCGGACGGAGTCGACGGCTGGGCTGACCTTGACTCTCAAGACCACCCCGCCAACTCGCCGGCTGGTGCGCTCCCCTGCTCAGCACACCTACCATCTGCCAGTCGCCGTCACCAGACCTCATCGACGGCGGCGCCGGCCTCAACGTATTTCGGCCGAGGCCTTCAACCTCCTCTCTGATACCCGAGGAGCGGCTGCTGCCCAGCCGACCTTTTTCGGGCGTAGGAGGAGGGTCATCCAGCTCCTTGGGGCAAATCCGGCTTCCGGTGACCTTCGGCACCTACGATAACTTCCGCACGGAATTGGTCGACTTCGACATCGCCCCCATCGGCCTCCCCTACAACGCTATCCTCGGCTATCCGGCATTGGCCAAATTCATGGCCGCAACCCACCCAGGGTACAACCTCATGAAGATGCCTGGGAGCAGCGGCGTCCTCACCGCTTCCGGGATACTGAAAGTGCAGCTGAGCGCCAGCTCACACTCAAGACGGCGGCGGCGCAGCCCGCCGATGCAGAATCCCCTAAGCCCAAAGGCTGCGCCAACCAAGAAGAAGAGCTTGTTCACTCCGCACAAGGCGGAGACCAAGCAGATACCCGTCCGATGAGGACGGGTCCACAACGCCACCTTCACCATAGGCGCCAACCTCGAGCCCGAGCAGGAGGAAGCCCTTGTCAAGTTCCTACGTGCGAACAAGAAGGTGTTCGCTCGGGAGCCCGATCAGGTGGCGGGGATTCCGCGGGCGTGATCGAGCACCACCTCAACGTGTGCCCCAACGCAAGTCCCAAAGGAAGCGAAGCGAGGAGGCAGTCCACCGAAAAGCAGGCCTTCATCGTCCAAGAGACCCGCAAGCTAGAAGCCGCGGGGGTTATCCGCGAGGTCCGGTACCCAGATTGGTTGGCCAACCCCGTGGAGGTGCCGAAGAAGGGAGGAAAGGAGCGCATGTGTGTCGACTTCACCAACCTTAACAAAGCATGCCCGCAGGACCCGTTTCCGCTCCCTCGCATCGACCAGATCATAGATTCCACCGCCGAGTGTGACATGTTGTGCTTCTTGGACCCTTTTCCGGGTATCATCAAATCAAAATGGCGGTGGAAGACGTGGAGAAGACGGCCTTCCTAACCCCGTGTGGAGTATACTGTTATACCTGCATGCCATTCTGGTTTAGCATGCAGGGAAACCTTCCAGCTGCTCATGCACATCACCTTGGGCCCACAGCTCGGGAAGGATG